>BLSH010287326.1:26453-56890 GCA_018402905.1 Glandirana rugosa | reverse complement strand
TTGTAGGGCACTTGCCCTAGTTTGAAGATGATTTTAGAACAGTTATATGGCTTCTACCATTAATTAATACTTTTCAGACACAGTTTGAAGATGATCCACATTCACCTCCATTTTTGCTTTTTTTATGTTTTTATTTTTTAAAAAATATTTACAGTTATTTCCCTGTCCCCATTTTTTTGTAGGGCACTTGCCCTACCCTTACCCCCATTTTACTTCCTTTTGCAGCCCTCTGGGGCTTTCCAGGACTTTGTTACAGCCATTTTTGTGCATAAAAGTTCGGGTCCCCATTGATTTCAATGGGGTTCGTTGTCCGTGCGATCGTTCGGGTTCCGTCCGGACCCGGACCCGGACTTTGTCCCGAAGTTCGGACGGACCAGCAGAACCCGAACTTCCAGAGGTTCGCTCAACTCTAGTAATGGTTAATCTGGCTGCAATGACAATATGCATTATAATGGCTCTAAATTGTGTAGGTATAGAGTTTATACCAAGGTTGAGTAAGGCTAGTTGGAGATTTGACTTTATAATAATAACCGTGATTGTTGCAATTAAAGAGAAAACTGTGTTCCAGAACCTCCTGGCACTTTTGCATAACCCACAGTATGTGCAGTATATTTCCCTTTTCCCCACATAATCTCCAACAGGCAGAAAAATTTGTTGGGAAGATTCTTGTGAGTTTAATCGGGGTCAGGTAGGTTTGATAAAGGATCTTCATCATAAGTTCCCAATGATTTACACAATGAGAATGTCGGTAGTGTAATTGGATGGCTTGTTGCCACTCCTTATGTGTAAAGATAGAGCCTAGTTCCCTTTCCGAGGCAAGCATGTTGGAGGTTTAGTGGAATTTCCCTTTAGGTTTGTCTTGGTTATTTAAGAGATAGTTCCATGCTTCGCTATGTGGTTTGTATTGTACTGTACATTACATTAAATTTGCGGCTCTTGAACATTTACCAGCGCATCCTGGGGGGGGGGGGCAGTGTAGATATAGCACTGCTACAACTGGAATCATGCTGGATTTATGACTTAAAGGCTACTCAATATCCAGGATTCAACAAAACTCTGAGCTTCAAACCATTTCTGTGCAAATAAGGTACTAACCACTTGAATACCTTTCCTTCCCCCTTCCCCCCCTTCTCTTTTTTTTCCTTTCTTATCTGCCGCTCCATCATGGGGTACAGGGATATATTGGCGCTGGGTGTCCCTTTTGCAACACAGAAATTATCCGGTTACTTGAAACTGGTATCATGACAATGTAACTATGATGCATTAATGTTAAGGTATTTACACCACTACTTTATTTTGCTATGTTACCGTGTGATCCTTGTCTATACTAAATATGTCTGTGTTTTTTTTTATAATTGTGATCTTTTATATGTATGCCTCATCTTACTGCGGTGGATTGGATTCCATATGTCCCCTATTGGTGGTCTCTGAGGGCTTTCTCCTCTCCCCCTGTTTTTTTCCCTGTCCCCTGTCTATGTTTGGGTGTTCTCCAGCCCACCTGACAGGCCCCCTTGACTGCCAGGCTGTTCCCCCCACAATGCTGGGAGTGTGATGCGGGTCCTCTACAATTGGGAGTCACGGCGCACATTGCCACTGTACGGACGCAAGGGGGCACCGGTCATTTTTCCGGCCTGCCCCCTTTCCCATGGTGAGACCCTTGTGTCCACTTTCCTGGCACCCAGGATCCTTTGATCCACCTGTCAGTGACAGCAGTGCTGGACTTCCTATCCCCTGTTGCTTGGCAAACCCCCCATCATGGCAGGACATGGGATGACAGTCTGGCCACCCCTCCTGACACTCACACCCAGTTCCTGCCCTTCCCAGCGGCTATGCATTATGGGGCTTGAAGTTCCAGCTGGACCCGGACTGATGGCGCATGCGCTCGCTGTGTGTCACGTCCGCACGAGTGGGAGATGCTTAATGCCTATGGTATTTTCTCCCTTCCTTATTATTATTATTTTTTTTTATGATCTTAAACTAATGTCTGCCTGTTTTTCTTCTTTTTATCATTATGTTGACTTACTTATTCCATCATGAACACCTTCCATAAATGGCTTGAACACATGACCTGCCTGTTCTAATGTTTGCTTCCATACTATATTCTCCTGATGCTAGTCTACATAACACATTCATTTACATACCCCCTTCTAGGTGTGCTCTTTGGCCCTTTCTTAATCACTCGCTAAAGTGGGTGTTTTACCCCAACGGGTTTTTCAGAGGCTTTACTCCACAGTGGTCTTTTGGCATCTGCGCCCCCAGCTTATCCCATTTCATTATGTGACATATGTAAGTCCCTTTCGTATTCTAAATCAATGTTATATGAGAATTGTAAAATGTAATATGAGAGGTGATTCCTATCATGCTCTGCACATGTGTATGTGTAGCATGGAATAAGAATTGTGTGTTTGTTAGTTGAACAATATATAGTGTTTCTTTTTATTTTCGAATCAAGTTACTTAATTATGTCATATTGTTCCATCCCAGCCAGGACTTTACGCATCTCCTGAAGTTTCAGAGTGCCGGGCCCTCTTTTGGTTGCAGACTGGTTGCGTTTCTCATGCATGTAGTCAGGCACTTGTCAGGGTAAGCCCTTCTGGGCATTCCACCTCTGGGGGAATGGGGGGGTTGACCTCTCATTAGAAGGACAGTCCAATTGCCACACATCAACACTCTGGTATATTGTATTAACTTTTTGAATGCATATTTGTTTTCTTTGTTGCTTATATTGTATTTCTATTGTTAAAGAACATACATGGAGGTGGTCATTCAGGTCCCCTGAGGAAGCCTGTGAGGGCGAAACATGTCGGGATAACAACTTGACCATTCTACTATACCACCATTTGGGTAACCCCCATCTCACTTTCCTGGACCACCAAGCTTTTTAATCATATGCACTGTATTTGTTAATAATTCTTTTGATCTTTTAATTGACATTGTGTCAAAAATAAAGCTTTACTGTTTTTATGAATTTCTTTTGTCTTGGAGTTTATCCTCTTGCACCGCATAATCCCCCTAGGGAACCCCACTCTGCCCAATCAATAGATTGTATTTAGAGTTGAGTGAACCCGGACTGTAAAGTTCGGGTCCGTACCGGACTTTGGGGTGTCCGTGCCCTGAATGCGATCCTGGACATTAAAAAAAAAGTCCGGGATCGGGTTCGGTATTCAGGTATTTTTGGCGCCTTTTCTATAGCTGCTGGGTAGCCAATCAACAAGCTTTTCACTAGTTTGCCCTTAGAAGCCATCACAGCCATGCCTACTAATTGGCCAGTGCATCATGTGAATCAGCCTCTATATGGGGCTGGAGTCACGTAGCGCCGTGTGTCAGGTCGTCTCAGACTAGAATAGGGAGAGCTTCATGCCGGTGCTGTGAGGGAAAGATTAGTGTTCACAACCATCTCAGACTGCATTAGGGAGACCTTCATTGCGGTCATGTGAGGGAGACATTAGCGTTCAGAACCATCTTATAGTGCATTAGGGAGATGTAACTGTTGGTGCTCTGAGGGAGAGATTATCCTTCTAAAACCATCTACTACTGCATTAGGGAAATGTTCCTGTTGGTGCTCTGAGGGAGAGATTATCATTAGAGTTGAGCGAACACCTGGACGTTCGGGTTCGGAGGGTCCGAACAAACTTTGGAAAAAAGTCCGGGTTCGGCACCGAACGTTACCCGAACGTTATCCCGGACCCCGTACCCCATTGAAGTCAATGGTGACCTGAACTTTTAGGCACAAAAATGGCTGTAACAAAGCCCTGGCAAGTGCTAGTGGGTTGCAAAAGGAAGTAAAATGGGGGTAAGAGTAGGGCAAGTGCCCTACAAAAAAATGGGGATAGGGAAAATAAATTAAAATCAAATAAACTAGGAGATGATTTTTGAACAATAATGTGTCACTTACAGCTGCAGCTAGAACCTCTCCCTTTAGAACTAGGAAATGATTTTTGAACAATAATCTGTCCCTCTAAGCAGAAGCCTCTACCTAGTGCAGTCAGATCGCTCAAAGCAGCAGTATGTGAAATCTCAAATTACTCCCACAATCTGATCGTTGTGTACGATCCCACAATCTGATCATTGTGTACGATCGTAACGATCGTTGTGTTAGGCAGGGTTTGATCTGCAATGTGTCACTTAAAGCAGCAGTATGCGCTGTTCTCATCGCTACTATCCCACTTCTATGTCTCCTTGAAAAAACACTTCGGGCGATGATTGAAGAGGATGTGGCGCAGGAGGAGGAGGAAGAGAGGTCATTTCCACGGTTATCAGGCCAGTCATTCACAAGTGACTCGAAGGGTGGGTTCCTGCACCAGCATAGGCCAGGTCAAAAATGTTTAAGCCAGGGGACAGTTATGGAGGATGAGGAGGATGAGGATGATGATGAGGAGGAAGAGGAGGAGCCGTGTTCGCAGCAGGGTGGCACCCAACACAGCTTGTGGGCATCACTGGAGCATGGCTGGGGGATATGGAGGACACAAATGATACACCTCCCACAGAGGACAGCTTGTCTTTGCCTCTGGGCAGCCTGGCACACATGAGCGACTACATGCTGCTGTGCCTGCTCAACGACAGCCGAGTTGCCCACATTTTAACTTGTGCTGATTACTGGGTGGCCACCCTGCTGGATCCCCCGTTACAAGGACAACGTGCCGTCCTTAATTCACTCACTGGAGCATGATCGGAGATGCGCGACTACAAGCTCACTCTGGTAGACGCGCTGCTGAGGGCTCAGTGGAAGCACAAGGCGAAGGCAGAGGAGGAGGAAGAGGTCGCCAACGCAGCTGTGGCACCACCAGCACCTCAGAAGGCAGGGTTAGCATGGCTGAAATGTGGAAAAGCTTTGTCAGCAGCATGCCACCGCAAACAGCACCACCAGTTGATAGGCAACGTCTTAGCAGGAGGCAGCATTTCAGCAACATGGTGGAACAGTATGTGTGCATACGCCTACACGTACTGACTGATGGGTCTGCCCATTCAACTTCTGGGTCTCCAAATTGGCCACATGGCCTGAGCTTGCCCTTTATGCCTTGGAGGTGCTGGCCTGCCCTGCAGCCAGTGTATTGCCTGAACATGTGTTTAGTACGGCAGGGAGCGTTATCACAGACAAGCGCAGCCACCTGTCCACAGCCAACGTGGACAAGCTAACCTTTATTAAAATGAACCATGCATGGATCCCACAAGACTTGTCTGTACCTATTGCAGAATAGACATTTAAACCGGCCTCCCACAGCCATTGGTATCCTTTTTTTTTTTTTAATATGTCTCAATATTTTGGGGGCTACCCCAATTCTAAAAAAAGTGTTGGCTACCTCCTCCTCCTCCTCCTCCACCACCGCCACTTCCACCTACACTGCCACGGTCATGGCTTAGTCAACCTCTAGGCTCCTACTCCACATCCACCTCCTCCTCCCATTTTTATTTTTTTATGTGATTTTAAGTTATTTACCTATCCACATTTGTTTGCAGGGCACTTGTCCTACTCTTACCCCAATGTTGCTTCCTTTTGCAGCCTTCTAGCCCTTTCCATTACTTTTTTACAGTCATTTTTGTGCCCAAAAGTTCGGGTCACCATTGACTTCAATGGGGTTCGGTGTCCGGGGTCAAGTTCGGATCGAATTCGGTGCAGAACCCGAACGGTTTCACGAGGTTCGGCCGGACCCGACGAACTCAAACATCCAGGTGTCCGCTCAACTCTAATTGTATTGTATGTTCGGGTAAGTAGAGTGGAGGTTTGATATCTGCATCTGGGGAAATGATGTCTGGGCAGGTTGTTTTGACAGGAGTTCCTTATATGTCATTATATTGCTTTGCAGCCAATGGAGTACTCTTAAGTTGGGTAAAATATACTCATATATTTTAAGTGGGAAGTCATTACATTTTACTTTTGCCTCTAGTGGTGAGATTGTATGTTTCCATACATGTAGTGTGGCATCTATTGAAGGGTAGGACCTATAGTGTTTTTTTAATTTGGTTAAATTAGCTAATAATAGGGATGGCAGATCTCTGTTATCTAATACAGATTTTTCTATGCAAACCCATCATTTTTCAGAATGCGGTTCAAACCAGGCTTTCATCTAAAAGGCCGCATAATAATAAAGCCTTAAGTTAGGGAAACTTACACCACCTTTGAATCGATGTTTAATTAATATAAGGAAGAATAGCCTGGTCATCCCTTTTTTACATATGGATTGTCTAAACAATTTTTCTGCTAGGGAAAAGAAATTTTCTGGCATAACTATTGGGATGGTTCTGAAATAGTATATCAGTTTAGGCAATAGTAGCATTTTTATGGCTGCCACTTTTCCCATCCATGATAAGAGGATATATGTTGTAGGTCTTTTCTTATTATAGCTAGTAGGTTAGGAAAGTTAGATTCATAAGTTGTGGATGTCGTAAAGGACAAAGTCACCCCAACATATGCTAGGTTATTGGTGGACCATTGAAAGTGGAAGTCCAGCCTAAGTTGTGTCAGTAATTGTTTGGGGACCCCTATGGGCATAATATTGGGTTTGGCTACATTTAATTTATAGTAGGACACCAACCCGAATGTTTCCAATAGTTTCTGTACAATAGCTAATGAAGAAGCCAGATTTGTCAAAGTCAATACCACGTCATCGGTGAACAGCCCAATTTTGTGACTGTATCCTCCAACATCTATCCCTTGGATGGAGTCGCTTGTCCTAATGGCTTCCACCAGGGGCTCCATCAGTAAAGAGAAGATGAGTGGTGAAAGTGGGCATCCCTGGCGGATGCCGTTAGTTGTGCTAAATCCGCTTGACAACATATTTAATGTATATACCTTGGCTGATGGTGTGGTATATAGGTCTGTAATTGCTGAATAAATAAAGCCTTGGAGGCTAAATTTCGTGAGAGTATAGCCCAAATACCCCCAGTGAACCCTATCAAATGCCTTTTCTGTGTCTGATTACCGTATATACTTGTGTATAAGTCGACCCGTGTATAAGCTGACCCCCTACTTTTGCCTAAAAAACATGGGAAAACTTATTGACCCGTGTATAAGCCTAGGGTGGGACATGCAGCAGCCAGAACACAGGTACAGGGAGCCAGAACACAGGGATATTAGCCAGGACACAGGGATATTAGCCAGGACACAGGGATATTAGCCAGGACACAGGTATTTTAGCCAGGACACAGAGACTGTAGCCAGAACACATAAGGGATGTGTAAGGTAGCTTCACATTAAACAGAGCTGTGCTGCTTCTAAGAGCCGTTCTGTGCATGTAACTGTGACTAAACACATTGGAATGTAGAGAATGCTGAGAGAGAGCTGCAGCTCTTCACTGAGATCAGGAGGTGGGCGGGACTGAACAGCTAACATCAGCTTGTCCCGCCCACCTGCCGGCATCAAGCTGAAAATCTGACACCTCTCTCGGCATTCTCTACATTCCAATGTGTTTAGTCACAGTTACAAGCACAGAATGGCTCTTAGAAGCAGCACGGCTCTGTTTAATGTGAAACTACTGATCACCCACAGACACTGACGCGGGTATAAGCCGAGGGGGGTCTTTTTCAGCACAAAAAATGTGCTGAAAAACTCGGCTTATACCCGAGTATATACGGTATTTGAATTTTTAAAATGATTTTCAGATTCCATCACTTCCTGTACCGTCTCTCAGCATTCACTTCCTGTAGGCCATTTCCCAGAAGCCTTCACTTCCTTGTTGCATCATAGAAGAGGGTGTGATAGGGTGTATTCACCACTCTGGAATACACATCCCCCTTTACATCTCCACTTCCACCCATTTTCTATAGAATCTTGTTGTACAATCTCCTTTAGATCTCCCATCAGCTATGCAGTACAAGGGCCTGTCTGATTTTAAACAAATTGAATGGATTGTTCAGGTGTGTCTTCCTATTCTATAGTTCTGTTAGTTGTACAATCAGATTGCATAGTGTATGGCCATCTTTATACAAGTATATAGGAGGCAGTGGACACAGACACTCCAACATGCGCTTGTTTTGGGTGTTTTGGAGCATTTTCACTCGTCACTCATAGAGCAGCCCATTCACTTAAATGGGCTGCCCTACTTGCAACAATTGCCCCAGTGAAGCTCCAGAACTTTTTGTGGAGTGGAGCATGGTGCGTTACTGCAGTTTTTTTTGTGCATTTGCTGCATTCAGGGTGCCTTTAACATGTAATAACAACACCAGAATGATGTACATTTGCAGCGTGCTTCTGAAAAGCATGGCAAAGCATACATTTTCTGTGCAGTTTGCCATTTGTTTGCCATTTGAATGGAGCATTGCTGTTCTTGTATAAACTTACCAATTTTAGTTCCAGGCCCCATTCACACCTAGAGTAGTGGGAGCCCTTGTTTTTTGGCTTATTTTTCCAGTGATACCCATAAGGCAGCCAGTTGACTTAAATGGGTTGCGCTACACATGGCAAAATAGCTAATGGGACATTTTGGCATGGTGTGAGTTGTACGTATTTTTACTGTGGTTGTCACCTGTTTATTCATGTGGTAAAATGTGTGTTTGCTTCTGTGTTTGGTGTACTGACATTGAAAGCACAACTAGGTAATTTTAGATGTATAAATGTGTCTATACACTATACAATCTGATCTCCTTTAGATTTACCAAAACTATATGATATGAGGACATACCATCTATCCAATCACTCTGTATTCAATCAGGCAGGCTCTTGCACTACATCAGGGGTGTCCTGAGGGCTGCATGCAGCCCCAGGGAGTTTAGCATTCAGCCGAAACCCATTTGAAGGGACACTGGGAAAGCCAGGCAAATGCACATGTGGAGAGATGCCAGGGATGCTGTGAAGACATAACTGATGGGTGAAGGGTGTGTGCTAATGAGGCCAGCTGGTAAACTCATCCCTGTGTCTTACTGTTTTCTCCATCCCAAATCTATATCAGGGAGTCTCTAAATCTTTCTAAGAAATACAACAGGGTTTTATTTTTTCTGCAACCGAAGTGCATTAATGGTATATCGGTACATACTGTATGTATGAAAAGTGTTACCTGCCCTACATATTTCATTTTTTTAATTAATATTTTGTTAAGCCAGTCGTGTTATTTATGCCCCACTGCCTTAATATTCAGCAAGAAATATTTTACTTTCTGCTTCCTCCCGGTTCATATCTACCCACATCCCTACCCTAACATTTGGACAGAAATAATGAAGATGGTTTACTGTCCAGTTTAGCAAGCTGGAAGTAGAAAGATGACATAAGAAGCAGCTCTGCTGAACCAAGAAATTAGTGGGTCATTACCTGGCTGTGTAGTGTGGCAGACTTGTGAACATTACAAAAGTGTGATATAAATATACCTTTTTTTTGTTTATATACACTTTTTTATTAAAAAAAATACAAAAATGGGTCTCAGTACATCTTAGAAAAAAAAGATTCAGATTGCCCAGAAAATCTGGACAGTTTTCTGTTTTTAATCTTAGAGAAAACACAAATGTGTTATTTCCAGGTAAGACCTCTGTGTTCTGTGAAACAGTGGCCTATTAAATAAGGTTGAATATATTTTATTTTAAACAAGTCATGAGTTTACATGTATGATAAAAGACAGTATGGTATATAACTCCAATGGTGTTTATCTCTGATAAACATACTTAAATGTCAGACTACATGACCATTGAACATGGAGGAAGTATAAAGGTTAGGAAAGAAAAGAGGGGGGGGGAGAAGAGGGGAGGGAGATGGGGAGGGGATGGTGAGGACCGCGGGCTTAAGTAAGAGTATATCAATAGCAGCATATTGAATCTCTGTCTGCATTCATGTTTTCAGTCTATTTTTCAGTTTGTCAGAGGATGAGTAATGCATCCAACTGTACCACAAGGTTTTAAATTTTTCCCATTGGTCTAATTCTCTGGCTCTCATTTCTTCCATATGCATGGTATTATTAATTTCGGAGATCCAAGAAGAAAGTGTCGGGACCGAGGAAGATCTCCAAGATCTGGATATTAGTTGCCTGGCCGAGGCCAGGAAAAAACGGAGTAGGGAATTTTTTTGTTTTTTCACAGGCCCAGGGAAGATAGAGAGCAGTGCGATAATGGGGTCTGGGGTTTGGGACTTATCGTATAATTCAGAAAATTTGTTTCCAGAATGGTTGGATCTTCGCACAATCCCACCATATGTGCAGGTACGTTCCCCTCGCTCCGTGGCATCTCCAACAGGTGTCTGGCACGGAGGGAAATATACGGTTTAGTGAGACCGAGTCTCTGTACCATCTCGAGATTAATTTGAAGTTTTTCTCCTGGGAGTAGCCAGAGATACTCGACTTATGCGTGAAAAGGAATGCTTTCTGCCATTGCTCATCAGTCAACTCCATACCTAGTTCCCTGGACCAAACCTTTGTATAGGTCGGGCTCGTAGAATGAGTGGCTGACATAATAGATTTATACATCGCTGACAGTGTGTGACGGGGTGTTTCGGTTAGGAGACAAAGCTGTTCAAAGTCTGTGTAGTGCCTATGAACCTGGTGCGAAGACGAGAGTGCCTTGCAGTAGGAAGAGATATGTGCAGCTGTCAACCAATTTAGGTTGGTGCTGGAATCAGAGGTATGGTCTAAGAAGGCACCACGAGAGGTTTGTACAAATGAGCTAGCTGTCGGCCAGGATGACCTGAGGTATGAACCAAATGCGTGAGCTCCTACGCCTTCCGGGAGATTTGCGCTGTCGAATAGTGGGGTGAGAGGGCTGGGGTCAGTGGAGAGTCGATAATGGTCCCGTTTATTGTACCAGACCTTAAGTGCCTCAGTCGTGAGGGGGGATAGTCCTGGGAGAGCAGTGAGCGATCCCCTACTTTGTCCCCAGAGTAACGCTTTAAGGTCCAATGGGGACATATCCTGTTCCACGATATTGCTCATTTTGTTTAATGGGCGGGGGAACCATTCCAAAAGACGAGAAAGGATCGCCGCAGAATGGTACATTTCGAAATCTGGGAGGCCCGTGCCCCCTTCTGTCTTGGGATAGCAAAGTAATTTATGTCTAATTCTGGGTCGACCCCCACGCCAGACAAATCTAATTATTAGGTACTTCAGGGTACGAAAAAAGGCAGAGGGTAAGGATATGGGTAAGGTCTGGGAGAGATACAGCAGCTTGGGAAGGACGTCCATTTTTAATGTATGGATACGGCCGAACCAAGACGCCGGGAGGTCCCGCCAAGACTCTGTCAGCTTTCTAATTTTGGTGAGTAGGGGAAGGTAGTTTAGCTCGTAGAGCTCTTGAAAACGTGATGGAATCTTGGTCCCCAGATACGTGATAGCTTTAGCCTGCCAATGAAATTTAAAGTTAGTCTGAAGAGCTGCCAGGGTCTGAGGGGGTAAAGAGACATTCAGCGCCTCGGTTTTACTTAGGTTTAGTTTGAAATTACTTAGCTCCCCAAATCCGTGAATTTCAGTTAAAATAGAAGGGATGCTAATATGTGGTTGAGTGACGTATAATAAAAGGTCATCTGCGTAAAGTGAAAGTTTACAATGAGCTGAGGGAGTTTTTAAGCCATTAATAGAGGGATTAGATCTTATGGCCTGTGCCAATTGCTCAATCACAATCGCAAATAAAAGAGGCGAAAGTGGGCAACCTTGCCTCGTGCCGTTGGAGATCTCAAATCGGGTGGAGTGGGCTCCATTGACCAACACAGTGGCCGATGGTGAGGAATAAAGGGACATGATGCGGGCAAGCATCTTTGGACCAATCCCTATTTGGGAGAGAGAGCTACGTAAGAAAGGCCAGCTAACCCTATCGAAAGCCTTTTCAGCATCGCATGATAGGAGGCAGGTTGGGACTTGACGTTTTTGGGCGAAGGAGATAAGGTGTAAGGTTTTGGTAGTATTGTCTCTGGCCTCGCGACCGGGGACAAACCCGACTTGGTCACCGTGTATTATGTTAGGGAGGAGGGGGGGGAAAGTCGGTTCGCTAGTATTTTAGCTAGAAGTTTGAGATCTATATTCAATAGAGAGATGGGTCTATAATTGCTACATATGGCGGAGTCCTTATTCGGTTTTGGAATAACCGCTATTTGAGCTTGCAAGAACGATTGGGAAAGGGAGGGCGATTCGTCGATCGCATTAAATGCTGAGGTCAAAAGGGGACTTGAGGGGCAAAGGTCTTATAAAATCTGGGTGTATACACGTCTGGGCCCGGGCTCTTCCCGTTCTTCAATCCCTTAATAGCCTGAAGGATTTCTGAGTCCGAAATCGCAGAGTCTAAGACATTGGCCTCCTCTGAGGGTATGGTGGGCAATGCCGTTTCCGAGATATACGTTTCTAAGTCAATAGGTCCCTCAGGGGAGTTAATATGTCAGGGGGCAGGGCAAAGATTGTAGAGAGAGGAGTAATAAGAACGGAATTCCTCTGCGATATCCGTTATTGCGTGTTTTTTCTTGTTGTCTGAGGAGAGAACGAATGGGATCTGAGTCCGGTGCTGTCTAGGGTGGAGAACCCGCGCTAAATGCCTACCGCATTGGTTAGCTTGAGAATAATGGACATATCGTCCTTTGTCTCGGGCCACCAACGATCTCTCTGAGAGGAGGCACAAGATATCTCGGAGCGTATTGGAAATATCTAGGAGAGTAAGGGGGTCAAGGGAGCGCTTATGCGAGTCCTCTAGAGCAGTTAATTTAGCTAAAAGCTTGGTGAGCTCCGCAGAGCGCTCCCGTTTGAGTCGAGCTCCGTGTTGGATAAGGACTCCCCTAAGGACGCACTTCAATGCCTCCCACTTTATGAGGGGAGTAGTCTGGTCCATACGGTGGTCAGTGATAAAATCAGCAATCGCCTTTTTTATTGCTAATTGACAGGCAGCATCTGCTAATAAGTTGTCATTTAGTCTCCAGGAGAACCCCCTCATTACTGGGGGGCCCGCCCGAGGGTGAGGTGGATCGGGGCATGATCAGACCATATGCGCTGTCCTATGGTGGCTGTCGGCTGAAGGTCAAGGAGAGATTGGGAGGTCAGGAAGTAGTCTATACGACTGTAAGTAGAATGAGCCGGTGAGTAGTAAGTATAGTCTCTGCTGGAGGGATTCAGTATCCGCCACACATCTGTCAGCGATATCTTGGTGAAAAGTGCCCTTATTTTGGTCAGGGAAGTAGGGGAGATGGAAGACTTACCCGTGGAGGTATCGAGACAAGGTACAAGCGGTAGGTTGAGGTCTCTGCCCAGAATCACATTGGTGGTACAGAAGGACTCGAGCTGGGATAGCACGGAGGAGAGGAAGTTGATCCTGGTTAGGAGAATAAATGTTAACAATGGTGAAGATTGTTTGTTCAAAGGATATTTTCAAGAATATAAATCTACCCAGAGGGTCAATCTTCTGGTCTAGAACTTCTGGGCTAAATGATTGGTGAAATGCAACGGATACCCCCTTTGATCTGGAAGCGGGGTTTGTGCTATGGAACCAAGAGGGGTATTTTTTGGAAACTAAACGAGGGAGGGCATCTGCTCTAAAATGCGTTTCTTGTAGCATGAGGATTTGAGAGCGTTGTTTATGGAAATGGTGGAGGATCTGATGATGCTTTTCAGGAGTGTTAAATCCTCTGCAATTCAGAGAAGATACCTTAAGGTGTGGGGTTGGGGCCATGTTTAAGGTAATGAATTTGGGAGCTACATATGAATAGTAGAAGATAAACCCGCGGTCCAGATCCAAGGAGAGGGGGGGGGAGAGAAGTGGGATGGGGAAACAGGAGGAGAAACTGCAGCTGATACCCTGCAGTGAAAGAGTAGAGAGAATAAGAAGGTTGTTATTGGTAAAACATTGAGTACAAAAAAGAGCTATAAGCTCAGGCCAATCAGGCCACAGTCTAAGTGTATAACAAAACCATTTGTGCGGGGCCAGCCTGGGCACCGGAAGCCCTAAGGAGGGAGCCGTGGTCAGCGGTGGGCCCCCCTGAACCAGGATAAATAACCATTTAAATCAGAAAAAGAATATTTACATCCTACAGTAGAAATGAAGGAGGTATGTTTGTGTCTCTCCCATCCGGGAGGACAATGTACATGCAATGTGACCAAGTGGGTGGAGGTCCTTCGCTGCCATATACAAGGGACGGTGTCACCCCCTCAGCCACATTGTCACAACAACTAACCCACATTAAACAAAGAACAATATATGAACTGAGTTTGGGAGGAAACAAAAATTATAGAAAGGTTGCATCAATTGCCACCATTTTGTCTGGGTGAGTCAGACCCAGAAAAAAGTATTGAAAGCCAGGAGTCTAAGTCTTAGGATCATCCAGGGGGAGACTTAGACCCAGCCGGTCTTGGACATTTCTTCTTCTTGGAGCTGCCCTGCCAACCAGATTTCAGGGGTAGGCCTGGAGTTGCTGCTTTCAGGGGCCAGTCTGGGATAGAGATCTGGGGAAGCTCAAATGTTCCAAGAAAATTAGGGAGATCTCCAAGGGTGCGGAAAGTTGCTGATTTACCCTCATGGGAGGCAGAGAGTTGGAAGGGAAACCCCCAGTGGTATTTAATATGTCTCTCCTGAAGGGCACCTGTGACTGGCTTCAGGGCACGTCTCATTTCCAGTGTCAGCTTTGAGATGTCAGGCAGGAGCTTGATCTGCGTGTCATTGAACATGATGGCGTCTTGGTCATGTGCAGCTTGCATGATAGCTGCTTTTATGGTATAGTGATGAACACGGCAAATCACATCCCTAGGAAATGCAGGATTAGGATTTTTAGGGCCTAAGGCTCTATGGATGCGATCAAGTTCGAGAGGGGTATCCTCAGGTTTCTGTAAAAGCTGGTTGAATATCCGTAGGGCCACCGGAGATAAGTCTTTGGTCTCCACTGTTTCAGGGAGACCTCTAATGCGGATATTATTACACCTGCTGCGATTTTCTTGATCGTCTTGGCGATAATAAAGCTGGTGTATTTGGATGGTGTGCTCCTGTAGGATGGCTACATGGGAGTTAACAGTAGTAACAGTGTCCCCAACTGTGTGCTCAATGTCCTCCATCCTCCCTGTCACATCCCTGCGGAGGTCTGCTATCTCTTGTTTGTATGAATGTTCCAGCTTTTTAACATAATTCTCAAAGGCATGGCGTGTCGGAAGGGCTTTAATGTAAGCTTCCATGTCCCAGCCTATACTGGAGCATTGTGAGTCTGGGGAGTGACATCCCGATCGTATTGAGCCATGATCCGACTCCTGTGGGGAGTGTGTATGGTGGCGTGTCCTCACCTGAGAGGCCTGGTGCTGCGAGGAGGAGCGGGCCGGCACCATCTTGGAAGCTGGGGTGCCGCTCCGAGAGGCCTCCGAGCGGGTAAAAAAACGCCCGATTTCACAGTCCTTCAGAGTTCCAGCGGGTCTCTGGCCGTCCCCGCTCCCTTTCCTTCCCATCTCAGGGCGATCGAGAAGCTGGAGATAGTCTGTAGGATGAATACAGCCTGGTGTCAGCGGGAGCCGAGGCAAAGAACGTCTTATCGCGCCATGCGCTAAGCCACACCCCCTATTAAATAAGATTAAAAGCTAAGCTGCAAATCTGTATGTTTTTTTCTGCCTTCAGTCTCACTGTTGTTTTTAATTTCCAGATAAAATATGTTCACTCTCTCTTATGAGATTGACAACAAAAGGGGCACATACTGTCTAGCAAATCTGTACTACTAGCAAAAAAAGCTTAAAAATCTTTGCTTCACATTTTTACATTTTTTTCACTCTCAGAAAAACAGACAAAGAAAAGTTTTTAATATCCATTTGAAATCTGCTGGCTCTCTTCCTCCTAAACTGCATCCTGGTAAATATGTCCATTTTTTCTGTCTTCAATCTAAGAAAAAATGAAGCTAATTTTTTTTTTTATTTCCAGATAAAATCTGCATACAGCTTTCATCACAGCACATCTGGGTTTCTCTGTGCACTCCAGTCTGTAACCAGTGCATCTACACCTGTGACTACCTTGTGCACCTTAGCTAGCATTCAGTCTCCCTTCACCTCTGTGACTTTCTGTGTACACCAGTCAGTAACCTCGGTACTTTTGTGATCCTTTGTGTGTTCCAGTCATAACATGATACCAGAACAAACTTGTTCCTATTACCTCTACTGAGCCAAGCACCCCAGGGCTGCAAGAGACTCATTCCTGTATATATGTGCTCTCATCTATTCTATACCTGTAGCCTCTGGTAGTTGCCTGCTTTGGTGACTCTGAGGGCCGCAACATGAGAGTCACCAGAAGCAAAACCCATCACTGTTTGTGTGGTACTCTGGTGAAGACCAGGTGGCTCCTTAGACCCTGCACATCTGGACATTTAGGGGCTCTCAGCTTTGCTGAATGAGTCGGCATGTTGACTCCATTCCCTTCAGTGCCATTGCATACAGTATTCAATCTCTGCAGTGCCCTTTGCTTCTCTCCGTCAGGCTCTCTGTGCCCCTTATGTGGCCTCAACCACCCCCTAGCTCCGACTGCTTCTATAAAGCCCTGGTCCTCCAGTGTGATCCTAGTGAGAATAGATTCCAAATCCATGATGTCAATTCTCTCTCACTGAATTAACAGAATTGCCCATCAAGAAGATGTTGAACAATTTACATCAATTGTCTTCAATCTCAGTAAAATATATTATTTTTTGTATTTACAGAGATAAATCGGCCTGCTCTCTCTCCCTCTAAAATTACATCATAGCACAAAAGGAGTATATACTACAAATTTTCCCTTTGTTGTCTCCAGTCTCAGAAAAAAAACACAATTTATTTGCAGGTGACATCTGCATGCTCTTGTGCACTGAATAGCAGCCTATCAAAATAGGATTAAAAGCTGTCCTTCAAATCTGTCAAATTTTTCTCCCTTCAGTCTCCAAACAAAACCCATTAATTATTTTTTCCCAGATGCATTCTGTGAGTCCTCTTTAATTTCCAAATTAAATCTATGTGGAGGTACATGAAACCTTAGAGCCCCAGGTGGTTGCAACCATAATGTCATACAACAATGAATTCCGATTGATAATAGGGAAGGGGCTTCCTCATGTGCCAGCTTAGGCCATCGAATCAATGGCAGAATCCCGGCCTTTACTTTTTAATGTTGTGGAAAGTATTACACCACACTTATTGCCCTTCTAGGAGTATAGTGGTTAAATATATATGACAAAAGGAGAAGGCAGCTGTACTAAATGGTTTCTTATCCTCAGTATTCACACAGGAAAAGGAGTATACCGACCATGACAGTATTGTTAGTAACACGTCACAGGATCTACCCTTGTAGCTAACAGAGGCCAGAGTCTGGAAAGGATTAGAGAAATTTAACATAAATAAATCACCAGGACCAGATGGCTTACACCTAAGAGTCCTTAACCACTTCCGCACCGCCTACCATGTATTTACGGCGGCAGTGAGGACGCTGAGCGCAAAACGCCGTAAAAAAGCGGCGATTTGCGAGTGGCCGCTAGAGGGCGCGCACACGCAGCCGCACTCCTGAGGAGTGTGCCCGTGGCTCGGGTGGACCTGATGTCCGCTGGCAAGCCGTGATGAGCAGCCACAGCCAAAGAACGGGGAACCGCCGATGTAAACACGGCGGTACCCTGCTCTGTTAGTGGGGGCATGGGAGATCTACTGATCCCTGTCACTGGGATCAGTTAGATCTCTTATGCCCATGGTAGCCCAGTCCCCCCACAGTTAGAACACACCCAGGGAACACAGTTAACCCCTAGATCTCCCCCTGCAGGTTAACCCCTTCACTGCCAATGACATTTATACAGTAATCAGTGGACATTTAAATTTCTGATCGCTGTATAAATGTCATTGGTCCCAAAAAAGTGTAAAAAATGTCTGACATGTCCTCTGCAATATCGCAGTACTGCTAAAAATTGCAGATCACCGCCATTACTAGTAAAAAATGTAAAAAAAAATAAAAACCCCAGAAATGAAATCTCATCATCCGTAAACACGGTCACTTTTGCGCAAACCAATCAATAAACGCCAATTGCGATTTTTTTTTTACCAAAAATATGAGGAAGAATATAAATCGGCCAAAACCGATGAAAAAAAACGTTTTTTTTGGATTTGTATTTTAGCAAAAAGTAAGAAATTTGGGTTTTTTGCAAAATTGTTGCTCTTCTTTTGTTTATAGCAGCGATCAGAAATGATGCAGAGGTGATCAAATACCACCAAAAGAAAGCTCTATTTGTGGGAAAAAAAGGACACAAATTTAGTTTAGGTACAACGTCGCACGACCGCGCAATTGTCAGTTAAAGCGACAGTGCTGAATCACAAAAAATGCTCTGGTCCTAACCTAGGAAATCCTTCCGGGGCTGAAGTGGCTAAAGAGTGCAGTCAGGATATAGCCAGACCACTATTCCTAAACTTCATGGACAGCATACTGACAGAATTGGTACCAGCCAATTGTCAAAAAGCCCACGTGGTACCAATATTCAAAAAAAAAGGGCAGAGATATATTCCTGGGAACTATAGGCCTGTCAGTCTAATGTCGGTAGTTTGTTAACTATTTGAGGGGATGATAAGGGACCATATCCCCACAACACCCGATTGTGCTGGTCGCAAGAGGGGGACAGGAAGGTTAAAAGAGCAGAAATAAAACCCAATCTACAGATACAAGACACAGAAACCATCAAGCATGCATTATAAACCTTTTACTTTTACCCAACCCTTTCTGCTTCTAACGTCCATACATCAAATTATCCACAGCTAACCCTATATCCAAAGAGTACTACTAAATGTTCATTTATTCATTTGTCGGTGCCTAGGATTCGACAATTGCCTCATTCTCCTACATCTGGACGACTCCCCAAAAGCACTATGTACTATTTTACGATAGCTTATGTAAACAAAATGTTATATCCACATCTATTGTTAACTTTTTGGATGTTTTAATACCTTGTAATCTGTGTATCTTTCAATAAAAACTTTTGGAAAAAAAAAAAAAGATAAGGGACCATATCCAAGAATTTGCTGATGAAAACAGTATCATTAGCAGTAATCAGCATGGGTTTACGAAAGGTCACTCTTGCCAAACCAAGCTATTAACATTCTACGAGGAAGTGAGCTGCCATCTGGACAAAGGTAGGCCGGTGGATGTGGTGTATCTAAATTTTGCAAAAGCATTTGATACAGTCCCTCACAAATGCTTAATCTACAAGCTGAGGTCTGTAGGCATGGACCATAATGTTTGTTCTTGGATAGAAAACTGGTTACAGCAGCGTTTCCAAAGGGTTGTGATAAATAACATATACTCAGAATGGTCTAGAGTGGTTAGTGGGGTCCCCCAAGGCTCTGTCCTGGGACCAGTTCTGTTTAACTTATTTATAAATGTTATAAAGGGTGGGATAAATAGCTTAATCTCAGTGTTTGCTGATGACACAAAAAATGTAGAGCAATAACAACATAGCAGGATAGAGAAACAAGAGGTAAAGAAGACAGACTGAGCAATAGCATGCAGGGTCAAGCTGTGGGTACCAAAACCAGCAGAATATTAGCATGCATTAAAAAGGAAATCTACTCCAGAAATAAAACGATTATTCTGCCAGTTTATAAAACTCTGGTTTGGCCGCATCTGGAGTATTCTGTCCAGTTCTGGTCACCAATCCTCAGAAAGGATGTGCTGGAGCTGAAGAAAGTCCAGAGAAGGGAAACTAAATTAATATGGGGACTGGAGGACCTCAATTAGGAGGAACTACAAGGACTACAAGCGCTAAATGCATTCTCCTTGGAGAAGAGAAACTTGAGAGGAGATATGATAGCGATATACAAATATCTCAATGGTGATCCCAGCATAAGTATGAAACTATTCAGTTCTAGGGAATGTAGGAAGACATGGGGGCCAATCGATTAGACAGAAAGAGAAGTGGTTTAACCTTAAGCTGCGTAGGGGGTTTTTCACTGTCAGGGCCGTGAGGATGTGGAACTCTCTTCCACAATCGGTGGCATCGGCAGGAAATATGGACAGTTTTAAAAGACTCTTGGACATGCATCTTAGCAAAAACAATATACAGGGATATGGGAAATGATTTTTCTATACACACCTACACAGGTTGAACTGGATGGACTGTTGACTTTATTCAACCTTACCAACTATTTAACTATAATAAAAATAATAAATAAAAAAAACTGTGTCTTGACATTAATTCTAGCAGGATAAATTTGGGTATAGGCTGGGAGGTATATGTTCTATTTTTAGTATGTATTTATGTAGTGGACATCCTGCTTTTATTATTTTTTTAAAAAACTATTGGTTTCCTAAAACTTTTCTGTTTGTATGGGTATATGACTGACACGTATAGTAATGGGAAAGATCCCTTTCTTTCCTTTTTCGTGTTATTTTTGTTTATCAAAATGATTCATCTCACCCTCTTACTTTGCTTCCCAGTGCCCATTCAAACTGTTTACATACTCTCCTGCCAGTGTATTTTATGTCTAATAAAACAATCATAAATTGCAGTGCTACCAAATAATCAATGAAATGTGCTAAAGATTGTGTTGTGCAAATAAAAATCAATAAATACAATATAATAAACCAAATAAAATAAATAAGATAATCAATTAAAAAATAAAATCAGTATTTTTAGCATGGTAAACATTTTAATGTGCTACAACCAATTAATGTAATCTTTGTGATATAACACAAATACATTTAATTAAATAAAGTTAATTTAATAAAAGTTTTATTCCAAAGTGCTCCAGTGTGGTGTCATATTTAATTAAAATGTTCACTCTTCTCCAGTGGTGTACTCTGTATCTTCCAGATGATAAGTTGAACTTCACATGTTGCTTTTTACTTTCTCTCCTCCACAAAGGCTCACATTAGAACGATATACAGCAAAAAAAAAAGAGGGACCTTATACAATACAAAACCCAGAGAAAGATGAAAACAACCCTTCTCAACTCAAAACTGACTGGAGCCACATAAACTGTATTTCTGAGAACCTTGTGTCCCTCTCTCCTATGTTTTCTCAGTGGCGGGGCTTTGCAATACCACAGTGCAAAGAGCATTTGAGAGACATGTGTTTCACTCAACTTATTCTAATTATGCCAGAGGTGTTTCCGTGTTGATCACAAAGGCATTGCTATGTATCCTTAAAGAAGTAGTGACAGATCCCTTTAGAAGATTTGTAATAGTAGTTTTTCTTATAGATAATGCTCCTTATGCTCTTGTGGTGGTTTATATACCACCTCAATTTACGGTAACACTGTGGGACAATGTGATGAAAAGGGTGCTCCAGGTGGCAGAGGATCCAATTATTATTACAGGTGATCTAAATGCTGTTTTATCTCCTGATAGGGATGGATTTAGGGCAGTTTCTAAATGCACCTCCTCATTTAAAAGGTGCATAGACTAATATAATCTACTTGAGGCATGGAGATGGAAACATCCTGAAGTTATAGAATATTTCTGCTTTTCATCTACATACAATACACTTTCCAGACTGGACATGTGCTTTGTGAATAGGGATGTGCTGCCATGAATAACAAATGTACAATATCTACCAAGGGCCATTTCGGACCACTCCCCCTTGCTATTTTCTATGTCCATGGGACAACCGAGGGAATATACATTATGGAGACTTAGCCCTTTGTGGTTGAAGGAGGAGTGTTTTGAAAAGTCAACGGCCACTGCTACAGCAAAATTCTGGGAGAAGTCCCCCTTCGAGGTTCTATTTCAGGAACAATTAAAAAACTCAGATCTGACAGAGAATGGAAGGTTACGGAATGTAAGCACATTGCTACAGAAGCAGAAGTGGAATATATTAGCAGCCCTGGCCCCTAACCCAACTAACTATACGATTTGGAGGGATAGTGCCCAACAATTAGATATGGTGTTGGTAGAAAAGACTCAAAAGACGTTACCATAACAGTCGCAACGTATATTTGAATTTGGTGATAGAAATAATAAATTGCTGGCTTACCTGGCCCATTTACAACAACCATTGACATCAATCACCCATATTTATAATGCGCAGGGGGAACTCTGCACTGCTCAAAGTGAAATTTCTAATGAGTTTGTAGATTTTTATTCTCACATATATACATCTAAAGTTGACTATGCAGGGGAGGAGGTGCGCCAGTTTCTGGCCCCGATCCCTCTCCGAGAATTATCTAAAGAAGCAGCAGAGGCTCTGGACCTCCCTTTTGATGTAGATGAGGTTATGGCTGCAGCCCTTTCCCTTAATTTGAATAAAACCCCTGGGCTTGATGGCTACCCAGTTGAATGGTATGGTACATATAAAGAGTTTCTGGCACCAAAACTACTGCGGGTCTATAATGATAAATTGGACAAGGGTGAGTAGCCTAATTCTCTGCAGGAAGCATTGATCATATTAATCCATAAGCCCCACACGGATCACAATTTTTGTGAGTCGTATAGGCCTATATCCTTATTTAATGCGGATGCCAAAATTCTAGCCAAACGATTAAACAAGGTGATGGCATCCCTTATTCATTTAGACCAGACTGAATTTATTCAAATGAGATCCATGGCTATTAATTTAGGCGGAGTGCTGTCTCATTACCACCGCTGAGTGTTTTTATCAATTTACAGCTGTTATTTATCCGGATTCATGTGAGTTTAAAATTTTTTTTAATAAATTGATTTGTGTAAACGATATTACACTATCTAGTCCACCCCTTATTTTTTGGGTACCGTGGCTCTCCCGGAGTGGAGCAAACTGTTTGGTCCTGTGGTCGTGCAGTACCTTCAACTTAGTACACACCCAAGGAAGTGGTTTCAGATACCCCCACCAGGGATAGGAGAGGATCTGACCCAAAGGAGCAGAGTGGGCGTCCCACAGATAAAAGATTGATACGGCCTTGTGGAGGCCCTGATCCACACAAGCACCTTAGACCTCCTATAATAAGAGGTCCAAGTGATCTGGTAAGGGCACAACTATCCGTGGTGGAGGTTTTTTTCACCGTTTGGCACTGTGGTGTATGCTGGCTTACCTTCTTGTAAGATCAGATCAAGGATTTTCTTCTATATTTGTCACCTTTTGCACTGGATTTGTTACATTCACTTTATATGGACTTATTTGTGACTGGAGATATATGAGTTTATTCACTTTATCACTGTTTGGTACTTGCATATTTGGACATTTGTATGCTCACTTTTTGTTATATTTATTCATGTCCTTTACACGAGCGCAGCTTTTTTTATAATTTTATATTAATTTAAGGAGGCTATTTACAGTCTTACAATCTGAAGGATTGTACTCGTGTTGTGGTGTCTTTAGACACCCACAAAGCATTTGATTCCATCGAATGGCTCTATTTGTGGGAAGTCCTTGAACATATGGGGTTTGGCCCCAGGTTCATTACATGGGTCAGGCTGTTATATACCAGGCCTATGGCATGCCTGAGGGTCAATAATATTATTACAGATACTTTTGAAATTACAAGGGGCACTCGGCAGGGGTGCCCACTGTCACTCCTGCTGTTCGCTCTAGCTATCGAGCCTCTGGTGACACAGCTGAGGGAGGATGAGGGGGTGAGGGTTTGCTGGATTACCACCAAGGAAGAAAAAATGTCATTGTATGCCGATGACATGCTCCTATATTTAGAAGAGGCTGAAGGGTCGTTAACGGCAGCTTTGCATAGAGTTATACGTTTTGGTGAATATTCTGGATTTAAAGTTAATTGGAACAAATCAGTGATCTTCCCCTTTAGTGCAGAATACTCCTCAAGGCTGCCATCGGATATTCCAATGAAATTAGTCTCTAAATTTCAGTACCTGGGGGTTGAGGTTCAGCTACCACTTGACAAGTATATTGCCAATAATTTCCCTTCTCTGTTGCTTCTAAAAAATAGCTTACAAACCTGGTCCAAGCTGCCCCTTAACCTCCTGGGCCAAATCAATATTTTTTAGATGATTTATCTCCCCAGGTTTCTCTACATATGGCATGCTCCAATTTATGTCCCCAAAAAAATATTCATGGAAATAAACACACAACTCTCATCATTTTTATGGGGTACTAAGCCAGCTAGAGTATCCATGGACACACTGTTACCAGTCCAATCAGGTGGCCTGGCCTTCCCAAATTTACAATGCTACTACTTAGCAGCTCAATTGACCCACATACACTGGTGATTCTTTCCCCAGTTGAATATAGCCTCAGTAATGACTCAGGCAGCTCTGGTGTCCTTCTTTGAAGCACTTATTAATGTCCTATATAGAAATGGTTCATACCCGGATAGAGGAGCAGATATTCTTAAATTAATTTATAAAACATTTCATATATGTAATAAAAGGACGGGGGTTCCCCTTTAAACATTTCTCCTAACATTCCCCTATGGCATAATTCACAATTAAAAGAGATACATAAGATACCGGACCGGGTGTGTTGGGCACAATATACCATCAAACATGCTCACCAACTGTTTGCAGACCACACTTTTAGAACATTTAGAGAACTCCAAATATAAATTTCCAAACACCTTTTTCTTCATGTACTTGCTGTTGCATCATGCGATTGCGGCTCAATTTGGTTTGAGGGAGGTGCAGCTCATCCCTTCTGAATTAGAGAAATTGCTGTTTCAGGAAGATCACTTAAAACTTATCTCAAGATATTACTTTATGTTGATGACCTCATCCTCTCCTAAGATGAAAAAGGTGGAGGCCCAGTGGAGATCTGACATACCGTCTCTCTCGGAGGAATCTTGGGTGGAAGTTACCGAATCAATGTTAACTTCGGTGATTTCGGCCAGAGATAAACTTATTCAGTTTAACTATTTACACAGAGAAAACAGGAAGTGCAGGTGAATGTGGTGCTGCTAGGAAAATAATATAGTGTAAATGAATAACTTGTGAAATGAAATAATGAATGAAGATGGATATGCTGTGTTAAATACCAAAAAATGCTGAGTGTCAATGCAGTATGTGTAAATATGTGAATACTGCATACAATGAAAGGGCAAGAGCAATAAATATATAAGATCCAAAACCGAGTGAAAATTCAATTCACAAACACAGCGTCACATAAATATGTGCAAAGATCAAAAAATATATCATTCAGATCATGAAATATAATAGCACATATAAGCCAAAAAATTGTATATATATATACTCCGGATGTTCCCCTTGTGTAGGTTATTCACAAAGATCAAGGCTGGTATACACACAAGCTACCATCAAATGGAGCTGAAGAGACAATTCCTATAGATAGTCAATGGTCCAAAACCAGGGATGGGTAAAAGTCTAGGCTAATGATCGCCATGTATCCCTATCCCAGGGATCCACTGTATGCCGGCTTAGCCCCTGCCAATCATATGTTCCTAGTCCGGGGATCTACTGCCTTTGGGCCAGTACATTGATTCCATAAGAAATAAAATATAACAAACTTTTATTGGTACATGTTAAAAAACGTGCATATACACATGGTTGAAAACAGTAGATGTACAACTTTGTTGCCTGCATACTGTATACAAAATTGTGGTGGGTGGCACAATACGGTGTTATATGTCCTACATGTTTCGCCTACTTAGGCTTCTTCAGGGAGTTTTGTGAACCACCAATACGGTTTTACACTGTGCGAGAAGAAAAAAAGAGGGTTTCAAATAAATGTACATATATACATATCAGAGAAAACAACAACTGTGTCCTGCAAGCACCAAAACATTGTCCATGTTATCAAACTCACATTTGGTCCAATCACCCTATACCCACCGGGGCCCTCCAACCCCCCACATGTCACAGTGGGGGAGGGGGTAATGTGAGTCCACAGGGGACTTCAAATGGCCAGCTGAAAAATATGTATATGTAAGTACTTAAACAAACGGATGAAGGGGTTTCTTATATACAGTATGTGGGTGTGGGATAATTCACATCCACATTAGTGTGGCTTATTCAGCCTACAAATTCACTTACATTTAGCAGGCAACAGTTAAAACTAGATATGATTAAAATGAGGAGAATGTAAGGCACTGAACAGATTTGTCAAAATCGGATTGTGAATATAAGATGGTATCTAGTATATATGAATGTAATTATTTATACAGCAAATACCCCACAGCTAATGAATTAATTGCCAGAGGGGAGGACTGTCAGAACCATGGAGCAAGGTTCCCGTGTGGAGGCCGTGTATACACCACCACTAAAAGCCAGAGACCTCACAGCAATTTGGCTAACAGAGACATAAGGAACAGGTACCAAGTTAAACATATACAGGTTGATATTTAGATCAACCAGCAGATGATTACAACAAACAACAAATTAGTCAAGTGTACGAACCTAGTATATGATCCTGCAGCAGAAAGGCAACCCTCGGGGGGCGTGTCCGGAAGTGAAGAGAGGCAGACGTGTATCTGGAGAGCTCCTGCCATCCTGATTAACATCCTGTAACATCCTTGCCATCTGTCCCTTCTGGACATCTGCAGAGCTGACCACCACCACAGGGCACCTTGCGGAGATCAAATCCTGACTCCTGGGGCATATTTTACCGGCCGGCCAGCCGGATCCATAAATTGAGGCCCCGGCTTGAGGCCTAGTCGCGTAGCGCCGCCGTTCTTCCGGCGGCCAGGACATCCATGATTCTGCCATCACCAGGATGCTGATCCGATCATCAAGAAGAGGAGACACCACACCAGAGACCCATCTGATCGTGGATCTTGTGAGTAGAGGGGACAGGGTGAGAACTGAGGCCTAAAACCGGGCGGCCGCCATCTTGGTACACCCTCATAGGCCTGCTGTGTATTCTCCATCAGGGGATAGGGGACATCTGGTGCTACATCTGCCCTGACCACTGCCTGTACTTCCCCAGGAGAACTGACTGAGGTGGAAGTGTGGGTGGTGTGGACTGGGGGAGCAATTTTTATTTAGGAATTAGTACTCCTTCGTTTACATGTGTATAGCCTATAGCTGTAACACATCCACTAGAGTATACATTCTCCCACGGATCAACGATCCCCTACGCTCCTGTACTCCTTTCTAGTATACCATCTGGACCAGGGAGTGGGAATTGTGTCCCCCCCGCAACGGCGGAATGATGGTCAAATATGGCCCCCCTGCAACTGCCTCAGCGACAGAACAATTGGCCTGCTTCAGGCGGCAGGAAGATGCGGGAGATGCGGTAGGTCCTGAGCGCGCACCTCAACCTCCATCCATCCGTCCATCCCCTGAGATGGTAATAAAGAAGGGGTTCCTACACGGAACCCCTTCTTTATTACCATCTCAGGGGATGGACGGGTCCGGCCCGGCTATTTTTAAAACGCAGGGCGAATCGCACATGCTATCAGATCCCCCCTACAGTCCTACAGATAACACAATTGCTGGTCCACCCACAGCAGAACCTACGTTGGCTGAGATCATGCTAGCGATTCAGGACTGTAAAACATCCTTATCGCTGCAAATCGAGACTATCCGTATCGACAATTCCATATTGAAGCAAGATGTGCAAACTTTAAGGGAAAGAACCGGAGCTGCTGAAGAACGCATTAGTGCTTTAGAAGATACAGTGCAACCACTGTCGGCCGCAGTTCAGGCGCACACCGCTGAAATGGCGGCCCTCCTTGCGAAAATCGACGACCTGGAGAACCGCTCCAGGAGAAATAATCTTCGTTTTGTGGGGTTCCCGGAGAGATCAGAAGGTTCCCGCCCTGAGCGGTTCTTGCATTCCTGGCTACGAGAGGTGCTAGGGGTTGAAAATATGTCCCATGCTTTCCTTATTGAAAGGGCACACCGTACTCCGCCGCGAGCACCAAATCCTGGGGCTCTTCCACGTTCTCTGATTGCACGAATCCTTAATTTCCAGGACAAAGTGTCCATTCTGTGACTGGCCAGAGAGAAAGGCCCGCTCAAATATAATGGCAACATCATATCCATCTATCCTGACTTCTCAGCAGACGTCCAACGCCAACGGGTCTCCTTCTCTGCAGTAAAAAATCGTCTCCGACAAGAAGGCCTGCAATATGCTATGCTTTTCCCTGCAAAATTGAGGGTTATTTGGGACGGTAAGGCCCATTTCTACAATTCACCTAAAGAAGCCATGGCGTGGCTCGACGATCATGTTGGCCCGCAACGCCGACGGGGACGTACTGGTCAATAGCAGTGGACAGTCTGCTACTCTATCAAGGATTACAGCTATTCTACTAGGTCCCTGATGGCACATATGGTTGGACCCCTGCTGGGTCCAGGCATTTATCCTCCGATCGGTGTCCCTGGGAAGGATTTTTAACGGTCACCGACTCTACATTTGGGGTTCCAAACTCTGAGGAGGGTGAGCTGTTATTGACACGTTTCTTATTTCTACTTACATCCCCCTGGGATCCAGGGACTGCACAGGGGCAGCTTATCCTTCATCAGACTATACGGTCCTTTCATAGTCCCTAGGGGGCCTGTACATTTGTTTGCTCTCCCATCTGACCGACCCGGTGGCCACACTGCAATAGACCACATCACATCCAAAAGCACTTACATTACCCAAAACTTCTTCTTTGATGGGGTTATTGATGAGAACAAATACATTGGTGGTCACATGGCCGATCCAGAGCATCACATCATCCCTTCAGGAACATTGGTCATGTTTCAATGGAGCTAGATATGCACTTCACTAACCCCATTCCGTTGCATGGCACAGCCATGGGAATTGTTTTCTAATTGTTTTTTTCTTTTTAGGTTTTATGTTGAACTTCCAAATGGTTCGGGATCCAAGCTCGCTAAGTTGGGGATGGTAGAGCGGGGTGGGCTGGGTGGGAGTGGGGGGGAATATGTTGACCGGTCAAGGTCGGGTGGGTTTTTGTCTGTTCTAATACTACTTTTTTCCTATTGTTCACTGCTAGCGAGACTTCTGATTTTTCTGTGCTACATATGGGTATACCTAAAATGTGTTCTGTGGCTTGCTCTATGTGATATTGATTCCTGTATTATCCTCTCTGACATAGGAAACATTTTATTTTATAAATGGCTAGGCCTCTAAAAATTATACCTTTGAACGTAAGGGGGGCAAACTCTCCTCACAAGCGGTCCTTAATTTTTTCATTCCTTAGACGGCACAAACCACACATTATTTGCCTCCAGGAGACGCATTTAGTTAAAGAACGGATACGTTCGCTAAAAAGAGCCTGGCTAACTTCCTCGTACCATGCCACCCATACCACATACTCTAGGGGTGTCTCAATTTTATTAGCAAAATCACTGTCAGCTGAAATTGTATCCGAGGGTCGATTTATTATACTCACTATACAAATTGCTAGAAAGACCTTTACTCTGGTTAATATTTATATGCCTCCCCCATTTGCTCCAGATCTTCTTTCCAGATTGTCTCTTAACCTTGTTGCCAGATCCCCTGGGCCGGTAGTGTACACTACCGGCCCAGGGAAGTGTGAATTTAATGCTGTGCTTGACCCTTCCATGGACCGCTTGGGGGGAGGAGGTAGATCTTGCCCCTCCTTTGTAGATTGGGTTGAAGTATATGGCCTCACGGAGGTTTGGAGGTGGAAACACCCTGCTGATTACCAGTATTCATGCCATTCTGATTCATTTCATACAATGTCTCGTATTGATCTAGCATTTGTTACTCCCGATGCTCTCCCGTTGGTATCGTCTGTGTCATATCTGCCCAGGGGGGGTGTCTGACCACGCGCCACTAATGGTGGATCTCCTCCTCCTGCCTGCACAAGAGCCCACCATGTGGCGCATGGGTCCGCAATGGGTGGAGGATGAAATTGTACAGAAATCTTGCGGGAGAGACATCGTGGACTACTGGAGGACCAATAGAGGGTCTAAAGACCCCTCCAATATCTGGGAGGCTTCCAAGGCTGTATTGCGGGGTGCCTTTATGTCTGTGACAGGTGTTTTGCGTAAAAATGCTGTGCAATGTACTAGGGAACTGGAGGAAGCGATGGTGACGGCTGAGGCGGAGTATGTTGCCCACCCGGAACCCCAGAGATGAGATTCGTGGTTGACTAAACGTAGAGAATATGAACTCAAATTACTGGAGTTAACTCAAAAACGAATGTTACACGTAACACAAAAAAATTTTGAACATGGTAATAAAGCCGGGCGACTCCTGGCATACTTGGTTAGACCAGATCATAACCCTGTCTCTATCCCTCAAATTCTTACCCCACAAGGAAGGATTAGTGACGACCCGCAGGATACTGTGGACGCGTTCCTGTCCTTTTATAAAGACCTATACACTACAAGGGCCCACTATTCAGATACACATTTGACTGAGTACCTTGCACAAATTCCGCTTCCGCGTTTAACTGAATATTTTCCTGTCCTTGCGCAGGTGTCATAGGACGCCCAGCAGTGATTAGGAAGGAACACCCCATTCTTAAACTCCCTATCTCTGTCCCAATACTAGACCAGATTGGTTCATACGGTCCTCAGCGGGCCGAAATAATGGTACAAGTTTTAAAAAAACACAATGCACATTGTAAGCAAAAACTCAATTGAGGTCATTAAACTCAAGTATAAGAGATGCAAATCAGTTGGTGCTTAGAGTAGAGACCCCAAGGCCCACCCGTTGTATGAGGCGGAGTCGGCAGTGGTAGCGAAGGAGGTCAAGGGATCATGTAACGTGTCGTAAAAATGCGTTTTGT
>BLSH010287326.1:14832-25744 GCA_018402905.1 Glandirana rugosa | reverse complement strand
CTAATATTCTTAAAATGATTTATCTCCCCAAGCTACTCTATGTCCTGACCAATGCACCATGTAGGGTCCCTAAATCCATTTTTAAACGCATAGATTCCATGTGTACCACATTTCTCTGGAGAGGAGGGTCCCCCAGAATAGCCCTTGAGACACTCCGACTTCCCTCTCACCTGGCTGGCCTGGCGTTCCCTAATTTTTATTTATATTACCTAGCTTCACATTTGGTATCTGTACATGACTGGTTACACCCTAGTGACACTAATGCCTGTACTAGTACGGAGGGGGCCATTGTCTCCTCCATGGAAACACTCCACAATGTGATCTATAGAAATTGTGTCCCCAATGGGCCGGGGACGGCTATAATTCATATGACCCTCTCTCTTTTTCAAACAATTAAAATCAAATTCACCCAGGAGTCATGGGACGCCCCGCCAAATACACCCTTATGGTATAATGGTACTCTTGGGGAACTTGCGTCTATACCAGACCCTGTGAGATGGTCATCAAAAGGAGTTAAATACCTGTGCCATTTGTTTGACGCACAGGGATTTAAACCATTCCAACAACTCCAGAGGGAGTTTGATCTTCCAAACTCTTATCTATTTTACTATTACCAGTTGAGACATGCAATTAGGGCACAATTTGGTAAATTGGATAACATACCTTACATGCCCCCCTTAGAAAAATTGCTCAGAGACCCGGCTACCACTAAACTCATCTCAACTTATTATGCGTCCCTGGCTGCGGACATTAACCCCAGATTCCGGAATGCCCAACTTAAGTGGACTGACCTAGATATAGAGATTACAGAGGAGGACTGGTCAGAATTCTCTGATACTTTCAAATCATCAGTAATCTCCTCTAGAGATCGAGTGATACAAATTAAAGTTTTCCACCAATCTCATCTCACTCCTCACAGACTATATAAAATGGGCTTATTGTCTACAGACACATGCTTTAGAGGATGTGGCCAACAAGCAGACTTTCTGCACTGCTTTTGGTTGTGCCCGTTAGTGCAGCACTTCTGGAGGGACATAGGCTCCTTCATCTCAACAGCCTTGGGCCTTCCCAATATTATTAACCCCAGGAATTGCCTTTTAGGAATTTTTGGGGACTTGTCACTGTCTGCCTCAGCAAAGAGGCTCCTTCGTATCCTATTCTTTTACGCGAAGAAATCTCTTTTGTTGACGTGGAAGAGTCCACAAGCACTGAATAAAAACCTGTGGTTAAAATTGGTGAATGAAGCTTTACCCCTATACAAGATCACCTTTGATCTCCGAAAACGGAGTAAAGGATTTCATAAGATTTGGGGTGGGTGGCTGGCCAGCCCTCTTACATTATGTCCCGCCTTACCTTAGGGAGCAATGCCAATTAACAAATCCTAGGTGGGCATTGACCCACCTAAACTGTTGTAAATGGAATTATACCATGTTATATAACCAATGTACTTTAATAGGACTAGTTAGAGGTATACCTGAATGTCACTTATTGAAAGTCGTGATCGAACAATTTCTATTGACCATGTACAACTCGCTAATATTTGTACTTAAATGCTGGGCATGTTGCCCGAAAGATGGCTGATTGTTTTGTTTGTATGTCTTTATAATTAATAAAAATATCTTAAAAAAAAAAAAAAAGAAAGGCAACCCTCCAGTGTCAGCAATGAAAACGTTTTGATAATACCGGCCTTAAAAGTCCCCCACTCATCCGGCGCGTGACGTCACTGGAATGAGTGTGGACATTTTCACGCCACTGCGCATGTGCCCGAATGTTGATCCACACTCAAGACTTCAAGCCCCAAGATGCCGTGTGGGGGGGGGGGTGATGAGGGGTGATGCACGGCATATCCAGATGGGAGGGGGCTAGGCTTAAATGTGCGGTAGCCTCATGTCCCAAGTGTGAATGGAAGACCTGGAGTGCCTTGAGCAGCAATGCGCTCAAGGCAATGAACTAGATTGGGGACCAGTATACAAGTGATACAGCGCTAAGGCACCAAATTAGTCATATATGTGAAACATAAGGTGAGCAGTTACAACTCAATCAAACAAATTGCCATTATTAAAGCCCCGGTCAACAATCCCCTTTAGATCTCTCTTGTATACATATGTAGGGTCACCTTTAAGTTCCTTATATGTACCCTGGTCCTGGAGGATACGGTCCATCTCTTTTAGGTAATCCTCCTTGTCTAATATCACTATACCCCCGCCTTTGTCGGCCAGGCGAATGGCAAGGTTTTTCCTCTCACAAAGGGATCTTAAACCATCACTGAAATGGTTTCTAGTTGAGATTTTCTTAATAGGCATGGAGTCTAGGTCCTGTAGAACCAAATCTCTGAAAACTTTAACCGCCGGGGCCAACTGACCAGGGGGGTTATATAGGGAGGGATTCGCCAGGGTAGTATGAATACCCCTGGGGTTGTCCACCCTGATGGGTTTTGCTATAGGGTTAGTAATAAGATATTGTTGGACATTAATTTTCCGAATAAAGTTATGGACATCAATAAAAGTATTGAACTTGTTAAGTGGCTGGGGTGGAGCATGTTTGAGTCCTTTACTTAATACCAATCTCTCTTTTTCATCAAGTTGTACCTTACTGAGATTAAAAATTCCCAGGTCATTTAATTTCGTTTCCACTTTTTTGGGTCTCCTCCTCCCTCCTCTGACACCTCTTCTAGTTCGGGTTTTCCCCTTCTGTCGACTTCCGGTTCCTCCGGAAGTGACCGGTGGAACGCACGCCGGTGACATGTGGGCGGAAGTACACGAACACCCATTAAAGGTGCATGTTTGCTATAAATATCGCAGCATTTCTGAGAGATGATAACCCCAGATGATGTATGAGAATACGAAATGCGTCGGAAGCTTGTTACTTTGAATTGCTGCGTTCACTTTGTCATTTTATTTTCAAACTAAAGGTTTTAATAAATATACCTCAATTTTAAGAGGTTTTACACTATCCTGAGTCTTTTTACCTCCCTCGGTTATACACCTTTTGGAGCCATTGGGTAGGTGTACCCCTTATCCATCGTCCTGACGGGTTGGTGTCTAAATCTGAGAAGGTTCTATTGCTGTCCGTCTTACAAGTAAGACCTACTTAATCGTCCAGGAGAGTGTGATGTATTGCCCCCTAAGCAGGAGACCTACACCGGACCAACGTGAGATCCCTGGGAACTCAAGAGCAGATTTGGAGGCGCTCCTTTTCATCCTTGGAGAACATCTGGGTCATTGTGTGACGGGCCTCTTCACATCTGTAACCGCCTGAACCCCTTGATCGTCTTGTGCCTGATTTATCCGTTGTCTGGTAAGCCTCCAACTAACCATTATCTGGATACCTTTGAACTTTCATCCATCCACAAATACATTTCCATTGACTTTTGAATGTTTTAATGCCACTTCACTGAGTTAGAGATTGGATAACTCACACACCATTGACCTTTGGTTGTGCACTATCCGCACAGACATTTAGGTTATCATTACCTTTTTTACATGTATGGTTCATTTTTATTTTTATTTTTATCTATGGTCACTTATCTGATTTTATTGCACAATTTGGAGCAATCATTTTTTGCTGGTTGAGCGCTATATAATTTTGTCTTTATAGATTGGGGACCACTTTGGATGTTAAAGAGGGGGATAGGCACAGAGTAGCATCCAGGCGGCGCTAGGGGCACTGTAACAAATTACAGCAATGACCCGGTCCATGTATACACACAACATGCCACTCAACCCCCGGAGTAGCATGGGGTTGCGACAGGCTCTGACAGGTCAAAAGCACAGGGCAAATGACCGGATGTGGGGACAGTACGTCTGGTTTGAGCTTGACAAAATGGACAAGAGACCAAAATATAATTATTCAAGCAATAAAGTACATTATTGTAAAAAACATGCATATATCTATAATGCTTCTATCAAAGTATGCATTTATTAGGCAATAATAAAATTACTATAGTGGAACTTGCATAAGTCAGTTCCATTGACTATGGCTATGGATGAGGCGTAAAGTGGTATGTGGGGGAGTGGACAAAAGGGACAGATGGAAAAGGCCAAATGAGTCAGGGCCAGGCATCTAGGGGTGCAAAGAGATAACAAGAAAGGCATAAAGCTAAAACTATCATTCAATCCAGGTTACTTGGTGGCTTGGAGGGTATATATCCATCGTGACTCCAATTGAAGTAGTGTTTGGCTAATACTACCACTTCGATCATGTGTGGGTATATGTTCCAGTGCCACAAATTTGACCATGTGACTGTAAAAGATGTGGCACTTACCCACATGTAAATTTAAAGCTGTAGTGGTTTGTTTCTTAAGAATGGGCTGAATATGGTCCTTGATAAGTTTATAGAAGGCGTTTAGTTTTGCCTATGCAAAAAGCTCCACATAGGCAATTTGCTAAATAAATAATTCCTATTGCCTGGCACATGACTATGTTTGATTAATTGGGTTTGCCCATTGGGAAGGACAATAGATTGGGAGTTTACTAAATAGAAGCAGAATTGGCACCTGCCACATGCATATGTGTCCACTTGTGGTGGGTTTGCTGGATTCAGATTGTTTAAATGACTTTTAACAAGATGGTCTTTGAGGGAGGCTGCCGGTCTAAATGTGATTTGTGGATAGGGTTTGATATGTTTGCTAATGATAGGATCCGAAAATAGGAGTTGCCAAAATTTGTTTAATATGGTCCTAATTTGGTTTTGTTGTTTTGAATATTTCTTGATTACTCTTACACAGAGTTGAGCGAACCCGAACTGTAAAGTTCGGGTCCGTACCGAACTTTTGGGTGTCCGGGTGTTTTTTTCAAAAAAGTCCGGGTTCGGGTCCGGGGTTCTGGTAATTTTACTAAAAGTTCTGAAAATTGCTGTAAAAAAGTCCTGGAAAGTCCTAGAGGTCTGCAAAAGGAAGGAAAATGGGGGTAAGGGTCGGACAAATGCCCTACAAAGAAATGGGGACAGGGAAATAACTTAAAAGCATTTTTAAACAAAAATCATATTAAAAAAATCAAAAATGGAGGCTAATTTAGACTTTTCTCACACAGATTGAAGATAATTGTAGAACACTCATATGGCTTCTCCCGCTAATTTATTGTTTTCACACACAGTTTGAAGATAATTGTAGAACACTCATATGGCTTCTCCCGGCAATTTATAGATTGGGAGTTTACTAAATAGAGGCAGAATTGGCACCTGCCACATGCATATGTGTCCACTTGTGGGGGGTTTGCTGGATTCAGATTGTTTAAATGACTTTTAATGAGATGGTCTTTGAGGGAGGCTGCCCGTCTAAATATGATTTGTGGATAGGGTTTGATATATTTGCTAATGATAGGATCCGAAAATAGGAGTTGCCAAAATTTGTTTAATATGGTCCTAATTTGGTTTTGTTGTTTTGAATATTTCTTGATTACTCTAACATAGAGTTGAGCGAACCGGAACTGTAAAGATCGGGTCCGTACCGAACTTTTGGGTGTCTGGGTGTTTTTTTCAAAAAAAGTCCGAGTTCGGGTCCGGGGTTCTTGTAATTTTACTAAAAGTTCTGAAAATTGCTGTAAAAAAGTCCTGGAAAGTCCTAAAGGTCTGCAAAAGGAAGGAAAATGGGGGGTAAGGGTCGGACAAGTGCCCTACAAAGAAATGGGGACAGGGAAATAACTTAAAAGCATTTTTAAACAAAAATCATATAAAAAAATCAAAACTGGAGGCTAATTTAGACTTTTCTCACACAGTTTGAAGATAATTGTAGAACACTCATATGGCTTCTCCCGCTAATTTATTGTTTTCACACACAGTTTGAAGATAATTGTACAACACTCATATGGCTTCTCCCGGCAATTTATAGTTTTCACACACAGTTTACAGATGATTTAAGAAAAGTGATATGGCTTCTCCTGGCTAATTTATAGTTTTCTCACACAGTTTGCAGATGATTTTAGAACAGTGATATGGCTTCTCCCGCTAATTTATAGTTTTCTCACACAGTTTGAAGATGATTGTAGAACAGTGATATGGGTTCTCTTGGCTAATTTGGACTTTTCTCACACAGTTTGAAGATGATTTTAGAACACTGATATGGCTTCTCCCGGCTAATTTAGACTTTTCTCACACGGTTTGAAGATGGTCCACATCCACCTCCATTTTTGATTTTTTTTTTATGTGATTTTTGTTTAAAAATGCTTTTAAGTTGTTTCCCTGTCCCCATTTCTTTGTAGGGCACTTGTCCGACCCTTATCCCCATTTTCCTTCCTTTTGCAGACCTCTAGGACTTTCCAGGACTTTTTTACAGCCATTTTATTGCCTAAAAGTTTGGGTCCCCATTGATTTCAATGGGGTTCGGGGTCTGGGTCAAAGTTCAGGTTCTGTCCGAAGTTCGGGCCGAACCAGCAGAACCCGAACTTCCAGAGGTTCGATCAACTCTACTCTAACAGACTGGGAAGTTTTAGGTGATTTATTGGAAAAGATGTGATTGCCTATCCTGGTGATTTACTCTTTTTTCCCCCATTTTAGGCATGCACGACTGTATCCTCTTTTACGGAGTCTATGAAATAGTTCACAGGCAGCTTTCCTGTAATATGCATCTGAGCTGCAATTTATCTTAAGGTGTAAATATTGGCTGTATGGTATGCTGTTAAGAAGGGGTATTGGGTGGGAGCTTGTTGCATGTAATATTGTGTTGCCTGCAGATGGTTTCCTGTACAGGTTGGAACCAATCATTCCATCTGAGTCAATTTGACAATGGTACAGACCCATTACCAAATCAGTCATCGAAAACATATACACAAAGTTTCATGCACTTATCTTTGATGCCTACCACAAGGGCATCATTGATAAGAACACTTGGCAATTTTTAAACATCAGAGAACCCAAGATCCTTACCTTTTACACCCTCCCCAAAATCCACAAGTCCATGACTTCCCCACCTGGAAGACCCATCATTTCCAGCTGTGGAAGTATAACCGAAAATGCAAGCAAACTAGTGAATGAATACTTACAACCCCATGTAACCTCTTTATCCTGTTATGTAAAGGACACCATTGACCTGTTAAAAACACTTGAAGGCCTACACTTACCTAAGGACACCTGACTAGTGGCTATTGCTATTGAAAGCCTCTATAACACCATTCCCCATATCATCCTGATAGAAACAATCACTAAATGTTTAAAAGACAGAGGCCCTTCATCAACAATTTACAATGAGTTTGTCATTAACCTGCTAAATTTAATTTTAACATGTAACATTTTTATGTTTGGATCCTCCCACTACCTCCAGGTGCAGGGCGTGGCTATGGGCACACAATGTGCCCCTACCTACGCCAACCTGTACCTGGGGGGGGGGTAGGAGAAGGATCTATTTGCCTGTGAAGACATTTCTCATCTTCTTTGTCACATGATATCATGGTATCATTACATAGATGACGTGCTGCTCTTCTGGACAAGTACCAGAGATGAGCTTACTGCGTTTATGGAGTGTATCTCCATAAAAGGGCATACAATACAGTAAATCGCCAGGATAGGCAATCACTTATCTTTTTTAATAAATCACCTAAAACTTCCCAGTCTGTTAGAGTAATCAAAAATATTCGAAACAACATAACCAAATTAGGACCATATTAAACAAATTTTGGCCAATCCTACTTTCAGATCCCATCATTAGCAAACATATCAGACCCTATCCACAAATCACATTTAGGCGGGCATTTAGACCATCTCGTTAGAAGTAATTTAAACACCCTGAACCAAGCAAACCCACCACAAGTGGGCACATATGCTTGTGACAGATGCCAATTCCTCCCTTATTTATCAAACTCCCAATCTATTGTCCTTCCCAATGGACAAACCCATTTAAGCAAACATAGAGTCACGTGCCAGACAATAGGAGTTGTTTATCTGGCAAAATGCCTATGTGGAGATTTTTACATCGGCAAAATAAACACCCGTTCTATAAACGTATCAAGGACCATATTCAGCCCATTCTTAAGAAACAAACCACTACAGCTCTACATTTACATGTGGGTAAGTGGCACAGCTTTTACAGTCACATGGTCAAATTTGGGGCACTGGAACATATACCCACACATGATCGAGGTGCCAGTATTGACCAAACACTGCTTCAATTGGAGTCACGATGGATATATACCCATAAGCCACCAAATATCACTGATTGAATGAAAGTCTTAGCTTTATGCCTTTCATGTTATCTCTTTGCACCCTAGATATCTGGCCCTGACTCATTTGGCCTTTTCCATCTATCCCTTTTGTCCACTTCCCCACATACCACTTTAAGCCTCATGCATAGCCATAGTCACTGGAATTGACTTATGCCAGTTCCACTATAGTAATTTCATTATTGCCTAATAAATGTATACTTTGATGGAAGCATTATAGATATGTGCATGTTTTTTACAATAATGCACTCTATTGCTTGAATAAATGTACTCTTGTCCATTTTGTCAAGCTCAAACCAGATGTACTGTCCCTGTGTCTGGTCATTTTCCGTACGCTTTTGCCCAGTCAGAGCCTTTCACAACCCCATGCTACTCCGGGGGGTGTGTCTACATGGACCGGGTCATTGCTGTAATTCATTACAGCAGACCTAGTGCCGTCTGACTGCTACCCTGTGCTTATCCCCCTCTTTAATATCCAGAGTGGTCCACCATCTAGCTCACTGCCTTGAGCGCATTACTGCTCAAGGCACTCCAGGTGATCCAGTCACCCTTGGGACATGAGGCTACAGTGCATTCGCGCCTAGCCTGCTCCCATGTGGTACACCATGTGTCACCCCTCATCACCCCTCTGCATGGCATCTTGGCGCTTGAAGTCTTGAGTGTGAATCAGCACGTCCACACTCATTCTGGTGACGTCACACGCCGGACGAGTGGGGGACTTTTAAGGCCGGCATTATCAAAACTTTTACATCACTGACACTGGAGGGTTGCCTTTCTGTTGTCGGATCATATATTAGGTTCGTACACTTGACTAATTTGTCACTTGTTGTAATCATCTGCTGGTTAATCTAAATATCAACTTGTATTTGTTTAACTTGGTACCTGTTTCTTATGTCTTTGTTAGCCTCTTGGTGTGAGGCCTCTGGCTGTGAGTGGTGGTGTATACACGGCCTCCACACTGGAACCTTGCTCCATGGTTCTGATGGTCCTCCCCTTTAGCAATTAGTTCATTAGCTGAGGGGTATTTGCTGTATAAATAAGTGCATTCATATATACTAGATACCATCTTATATTCACAATCCAATTTAGAGAAATCTGTCCAGTGATTAATCTGGCGCCCTCCATATCTAGTTTGAACTGTTGCCCTTTAAATGTAAGTGAATTTGTAGGCTGAATAAGCCACACTAATGTGGATGCAAATTATTCCCACACCCACATATATAAACAGCCCCTTCGTCCGTTTGTTTAAATATTTACATATACATATTTTCCAGCTGGCCATTTGAAGTCCCCTGTGTACACACAGTGCCCCCTCTCCTGCTGTGACGTGTGCGGGTTTGGAGGGCCTTGGTGGGTATAGGGTGATTGGCCCAAATGTGAGTTTGACAACATGGACAATGTTTTTGTGCGTGCAGGACACAGTTGTTGTTTTCTCTGATATGTATATATGTACATGGATTTGAAGCCCTCTTTTTTTCTTCTCGCACAGTGTAAAACCTTATTGGTGGTTCACAAAACTCCCTGATGATGCCTAAGTAGGTGAAACATGTAGAACATATACCACCATATTTTGCCACCCACCACAACTTTGTATACAGTATGCAGGCAACAAAGTTGTACATGTACTGTTTTTTTTTTTTAAATTCAAGATAGTTTTATTGAAACAAATTTCAGAGTACAACTGTTGTTACACGGAACATATAACAAATATGACATTTCAATGATAATGGGATTACCTCGTTTTCCAATTATGATAACAGTATAAAGCTATATGGGCCCATTATGGAGGCAGCAGGGTGTAAATAGTCTGAGAGACAGGGGTATGGCCCCCCGGCCCCGCAGCCCCCCAGCCCGGCCTCGGGCTTCAGATATGCAGTGGGTGGAAACCTTCCTCGGCAATAAACGCCGCGGGGGTCCCCAACATCTCCTGCAGCCACCCGTCACCCCCGGGGAACCCCCGAGAGCGAGGAGAGGCGAGCAGGCCAACCAGAAAAGGGAGCCGCGCGGCCGCCGGGACCCCCCGCATGATGTCCTACCCTGAAATGGCCCCCCACAATGGGTCCATTACGCCAGATGTGTTAATGGTAATTGACGTCACTCGTGTGTGGAAAACGGAAAAAGAAGCGGACTCATTACGTTCTCTTACATTGGGGTGTGAGGTAATATGTGGGATTAGCAGATCAAATCAAACTCGCTGTGCAAGGGGCCGTGCATCATCTCTCGGCAAGATCCGGGGATTGACACAACTCTCCCCCTATATCAAGTCTTCTGGTCTGTCTGCACACCCTGCGCGCACTTAGTTAAGTTAAAACATTAGAACGAGTTTTCAAAAGCAATACCGCGCTTAAGAATCAAAGTAATAAACAGTGACAGCTGCAACAATCAATAGTGCGATATTCCACTAACCACAGATAAGTAAACAAACAATATTAATTGATTCACGCGCGTCCCACACGTCTGTCTGGTCTTCTGAACTATATCCCCCTCTCAACACAGTTAGGGGCCTAGAACGGCTCTCTACTACGTGCCGGGGAACGTGTCGCTCAAACTAAACTAGACGATTAGGGTGTATAATGGAGTGTGGGGTTACATTCTCTTGCATTACTCAGGCGAAGAAAAAGGCAAAAGGTGTGTGCTCACTGCAGTTAATGGTAATTGTGTAGACCGCATTACCTGGGTAACACCCCCCGGTAAAGTCCCATCCTGTAGTACGCCCCCCAGGGCCGCCGGCGCGCCGAGGGAAAAGACCAACCGGACGAGC
>BLSH010287299.1:7283-18776 GCA_018402905.1 Glandirana rugosa | reverse complement strand
CCCTACACCAGTATGAGATGATTTTAGTACAAGAATATGTCCCTCACAGCACCGACAGGAACCTTTCCCTACTGCAGTATGAGATGATTTTACTACGATTATCTGTCCCCCACAGCACCTACAGGAACCTGTCCCTACTGCAGTATGAGATGATTTTAGAATGATAATCTGTCCCTCACAGCACCAACAGGAACCTGTCCCTACTGCAGTATGTGATGATTTTAGAACGATAATCTGTCCCTCACAGCACCGACAGGAACCTCTCCCTACACCAGTATGAGATGATTTTAGAATGATAATCGGTCCCTTACAGCACCGACAGGAACCTGTCCCTACTGCAGTATGAGATGATTTTAGAACGATAACCTGTCCCTCACAGCACTGACAGGAACCTCTCCCTACACCAGTATGAGATGATTTTAGAACAATAATTTGTCCTTCATAGCACCGACAGGAACCTCTCCCTACACCAGTATGAGATGATTTTAAAACAATAATCTGTCCCTCACAGCACCGACAAGAACCTGTCCCTACTGTATTATGAGATGATTTTAGAACGATAATCTGTCCCTTACAGCACTGACAGGAACCTCTCCCTACACCAGTATGAGAGGATTTTAGAACAATAATTTGTCCCTCACAGCACCAACAGGAACCTCTCCCTACACCAGTATGAGATGATTTTAAAACAATAATCTGTCCCTCACAGCACCGACAAGAACCTGTCCCTACTGCAGTATGAGATGATTTTAGAATGATAATATGACTGTTACAGCACCGATAGGAACCTGAACCTACTGCAGTATGAGATGATTTTAGAAAGATATTTTGTCCCTCAGAGCACTGACAGGAACATCTCCCTACACCAGTATGAGATGTTTTTAAAACAATAATCTGTCCCTCACAGCACTGACAGGAACCTCTCCCTACTCCAGTATGAGATGATTTTAGAACGATAATCTGTCCCTCACAGCACCGACAAGAAACTGTCCCTCCTGCAGTATGAGATGATTTTAGAACAATAATTTGTCCCTCACAGCACTGACACGAACCTGTCCCTACTGCAGTATGAGATGATTTTACAACAATAATCTGTCCCTCACAGCAGCAACAGGAATCTCTCCCTACACCAGTATGAGATGATTTTAGAACAAGAATATGTCCCTCACAGCACCGACAGGAACCTTTCCCTACTGCAGTATGAGATGATTTTACTACGATTATCTGTCCCCCACAGCACCTACAGGAACCTGTCCCTACTGCAGTATGAGATGATTTTAGAATGATAATCTGTCCCTCACAGCACCAACAGGAACCTGTCCCTACTGCAGTATGTGATGATTTTAGAACGATAATCTGTCCCTCACAGCACCGACAGAAACCTCTACCTACTGCAGTATGAGATGATTTTAGAACGATAATCTGTCCCTCACAGCACCAACAGGAACCTCTCCCTACACCAGTATGAGATGATTTTAGAATGATAATCGGTCCCTTACAGCACCGACAGGAACCTGTCCCTACTGCAGTATGAGATGATTTTAGAACGATAACCTGTCCCTCACAGCACTGACAGGAACCTCTCCCTACACCAGTATGAGATGATTTTAGAACAATAATCTGTCCCTCATAGCACCAACAGGAACCTCTCCCTACACCAGTATGAGATGATTTTAAAACAATAATCTGTCCCTCACAGCACCGACAAGAACCTGTCCCTACTGTATTATGAGATGATTTTAGAATGATAATCTGTCTGTTACAGCACCGATAGGAACCTGAACCTACTGTAGTATGAGATGATTTTAGAAAGATATTTTGTCCCTCAGAGCACTGACAGGAACATTTCCCTACACCAGTATGAGATGTTTTTAAAACGATAATCTGTCCCTCACAGCACTGACAAGAAACTGTCCCTCCTGCAGTATGAGATGATTTTAGGACGATAATCTGTCCCTCACAGCACTGACAGGAACCTGTCCCTACTGCAGTATGAAATGATTTTAGAACGATAATCTGTCCCTCAAAGCACCGACAGGAATCTCTCACTACTCCAGTATGAGATGATTTCAGAATGATAATCTGTCCCTCACAGCACTGACAGGAATCTGTCCCTACTGCAGTATGAAATTATTTTAGACTGATAGTCGGTCCCTCACAGCACCGACAGGAAACCCGCCCTACACCAGTATGAGATGATTTTAGAGCAATAATCTGTTCCTCACAGCACCGACAGGAAACTGTTCCTCCTGCAGTATGAGATGATTTTAGAACAATAATCTACCCCTCACACCACCGACAAGAACCTGTCCCTACTGCAGTATGAGATGATTTTAGAACGATAATCTCTCCCTCACAGCAACGACAGGAACCTGTCCCTACTGTAGTATGAGATGATTTTAGAACAATAATCTGTCCCTCACAGCACCGACAGGAATCTCTCCCTACACCAGTATGAGATGATTTTAGAACAATAATCTGTCCCTCACAACACTGACAGGAACCTCTCCCTACAACAGTATGAGATGATTTTAGAATAATAATCTGTCCCTCACAGCACCGGTAGGAACCTGTCCCTACTGCTGTATGAGATGATTTTAGAATGATAATCTGTCCCTCACAGCACCGACAGGAACCTGTCCCTACTGCAGTATGAGATGATTTTACTACTATTATCTGTCCCCCAGAGCACCGACAGGAACCTGTCCCTACTGCAGTAGGTGATGATTTTACAACGATAATCTGTCATTTTGTGTGAATTGTTTGAAGTATTTACCTGTGAGTTTATCAGGACCAGGTGCTTTCCCGGAAGGTATATTGTTAATGGTTGTTTGTATATCTTTCTCTGTGAAAGGGCTGTTCAAGAAGGAAAGCTGGTTAGCCGTTAGTGTTGGAAGTTTGATTCGTTTTAGGAAGGCGTTTATGTCATCTGTTGAGGGTTGGAAAGTTGAGGGCTCATTTTTGAGATTGTATAATTTTCCGTAATAGTCACTGTACACGTTGGCAATATCTTGGGGATTTGCCAAGTGTGCCTTGGTGTGTGGGTGTTGGATATATGAATTTTTTGATTTTATTCTTCTCCCTTTAATTCTGCATACAAGCATTTTGCCCACCTTGTTGGATGTTGATTATGATGTAGCTTTGATTCTCCTTTGGATCTTCTCATATGAATGGAGAAGTAGTGACCTAAGTTCTTGTCAAAGGGACAGAAACTGTGCAGTGTGTTTTGGGTGAGGGTTGGCTTTATTGTTACTTTCTATTGTTGTTATTTGTGACATAATGGAGTCTAGGCATTGCGTCCCTTTCTTTTTAAATCGTGAAGACATTTTGAGGATAGAGCTAGAGAGTCTGTGTCTCCCTGGATTTTGTCAGGGAGATCCGTGTATGCCCTTCACGGTGCACGGCCGGGTCGGTGCTATCTTTGATATTTGCGCCCTTCCCCGCCAGTTTAAAAAAGAAAGATGTCAGTTTTTTGGGCTGATATTCCTTCAGCCTCTTGTGGGACATATTTGTCTGCTTTGTCCCTGCTATGAGGAGTGAGGATGGCAGCAGATTGCAGACCTGCACCATCTTGAATTGCTCTGAATGTCTCCCCTGGTTGCAGAGTTCTGGATCAAGCGTCCATCTTCAGTGTCGGTAAAACCCGCCGCCAAGATTGTCACGGCTTTTGACTACTCAATTCATTACCCATGACCACATGTATTTCTGGTTATACAGGGCTCAGTATGAATTCATGTTGGGCCTGGCATGTTTGGTTTTCAGCTAAACTAAATGGGGTGTTGACCAAGCTGAATATCTGACTGCAGAAAAGGAAAGAGAAAGGAAACATTTAACAATGGTATTACTAAAACTGCTAAATGTGAAAGGTTATCACTTGGGCTGGTGGCGGAACCAGTAGCTACTGGCTTTATAGTAAACAGTGATGTATACCCACCTAGTCTATTCAGCTGTGTCCATCTGATAGCTGAATGTAAACAAAGGGGTTCTGATGGTGACTGCCACATAAAGTAACAGAACAAAAAAAGGCTTGGGTCTCCCCAAAATTAATTCCAGACCAACATGCAGCCTGATAGGCCAGAGAATAGGGGAGGTATGCATTTGCACCCCCCTCCTGAACCATACCAGGCCATTTGTCCTTCCCAGATAGCAAGCAATTGAGCTGCAAGTTTGAAAATGACTTGCTAAGCTATTGATAGACTTGCCAGGCTTCACAAGTTTGTTGCACAATTGCATTGCATGACTCCAGATCAACTTTCTTTGCAAAGATTCTGCAAGTCTGCTGCAAGTTCCTGTTCAGTCATGTTGTTTAATAGGCATCCCACCACAGGGGTCACTGTGGCTGAATCTGGAAAAGTGTCAACTAGAACTTGTGCTTCAAGTGCTCTGTAAGTGTACAACTAGCCAGTGAAAATGTGTAGCAAGTTAACAAGACTTACAGTTCAACACTGCCACACATTTGCGGCAAGTTATCCTTGCTATCTGGGTTAACATGGGAACAAGGACCTCCTCCCTACAACCCTGGTTTGGTGGTTGTTGGGGTCTGAAGGCAGGGGTCTAATAAGAATCTCAAAGCCCCCTCTAAAAATAAGGGTCCCCTGATAATGGCCACTCCCAAGTGAATGTGTAAGGGTTACACTGCACCCCTACTCATTCACAAAAAATGTAGTTAGTAAATAAACAAACCACATACATTGACAAGTCCTTTATTAAAAGAAATCCCCAAAATGTCACACAATGTAAACTCTTCACCAATCATATCATTTAGCAGTGCAGCTCCTCACCAATCATCTGTCATCAAGCCATCTGAGTACCCGAGTACCTGTCACCTGTCCATCTGAGTACCCGAGTACCTGTCACCAGCCCATCTGAGCACCCGAGTACCTGTCACCAACCCATCTGAGTACCCGAGTACCTGTCACCAGTCCATCAGAGTACCCGAGTACCTGTCACCAACCCATCTGAGTACCCGAGTACCTGTCACCAACCCATCAGAGTACCCGAGCACATTTCACCAACCCATGTACCCAAGTACCTGTCACCAACCCTTCTGAGTACCCGAGTACCTGTCACCAGCTCATCAGAGTACCCAAGTACCGGTCACTAGCCCATCTGAGTACCCTAGTACCTGTCACTAGCCCACCTGAGTACCCGAGTACCTGTCACTAGCCCATCTGAGTACCCTAGTACCTGTCACTAGCCCATCTGAGTACCCGAGTGCCTGTCACTAGCCCATCTGAGTACCCAAGTACCTGGCACCAGACCTCAGTACCCGAGTACCTGTCACCAGCCCATCAGAGTACCCAAGAACTTTTTACCAGCCTATCAGAGTACCCGAGTACCTTTTACCAGCCCATCAGAGTACCCGAGTACCTTTTACTAATCCATCAGCGTACCCGAGTACCTATCTGCAGCCCATAAGACTACCAGAGTACGTATCTGCAGCCCATGCCTCATAAAATATACATTGGGGTGTTTGCTTTCCAAAATGGGGTAATTTTGTGGGTAATTCCACTGTCCTGGTGCTCCAGGACCTTCAAAAGTGTGATAGGTATGAATGAAATTAGATGTGTAATTTATTCTCCTAGAACGCCTGAAGGTACTACTTCAATGCTGGACCTCTCTATGTGGCCGGGCTGTGTAAAAGTCTCACACATGTGGTATCGCCATACTCGGGACGAGTAGCAGAATATATTTTGGGGGGTCATTTTTGCTATGTACATGCTATGTGCTAGAAATATCATATAATTTGACAACTTTTTGTAAAAAAAAAATAAGTTTCCATTTTCTTTCCATGTTTTCCGAAGACTTGTGGAAAAAAATGAACCATACAAAAGACTCATAATATAAGTACAGTAATCCCTGCGCGAGGACTCTAAATGTGTAAAGACTGCAGCCTACCGGTAACTTCCTACTAGAGGAAGCAGTAACATAAGTAGAATAAACGGGAATGGCGCTGTCTTTATTTCTTTGGACCAATAAAGTGCTAGTGTTGTATATAAATAATATAATTTGTGCAAAAGTGCATTAAAGTGCGGGAAAACTCAATTCATAAACGGTGTCTTCTACAACCTGTGCTGAAGCTTCCACCAAGAACTATGCAGTCTCCTGATCTGCTGTACACATGCTGGCAGGAAGATTTGAGTGGAATCCATCTGTGAGAAGTGTAGCTGTGAACCTTTGGAGGAGGATTGGAGTGGAATCCATCTGTGAGAAGTGGAAAAGTAGCCAAGCTCCGGAGAACCAAAAGACCCCATTTACCACATGTGAGATACCCCTGGAGGGGTGGGAAGTATTCGGTAAGTGAGGGCACATCAGGGGAGAGCACGAGTGTTTCCACATCTACTTGTCACATTGAAATTTGGATGAGCACTTATCATCACGTTTCTCATAGGCACCGGATTCTTGCACTAAGGAATAGAATATTTTGCCTCATACATATTGGTCTTTACATACACTTTGTGTTTTTATGGACTCCTTACGGACATTTGATATCAGCAGTCTGTTTATACTTATCTTAAACCATAACAGTAGGAATATGGTCTAAATCCTTACAATATTGTATGCGGGACTTTACATCCACTTTATTGGTTTGCTTACCTCAGATAGACGTTAACAAAAAAATAATGCTCCTTACACATTTCTAATACTCTCATATATATCTGTATACCCAGTAGAATCTGAATTTTTAGTAATTTAAAACTTCACATTTTGCTTGACATCCACTTTATAAATATTTTACGGACTTTTTACGGACAGTTTTATTTTTAATGATCTTTTATGTTTTAATGATTTATATTATGAAATTGCGGTTAATTGCACATTGAATCAACATATTTTGTATTTATTCTGACACTGTTTTGATATATATTGTATGGACCTTTTATGGACATTTCAGCACAGGTTGTAGAAGATACTGTTTATGAATTGAGTTTTCCCGCACTTTAATGCACTTTTGCACAAATTATATTATTTATATACAACACTAGCACTTTATTGGTCCAAAGAAATAAAGACAGCGCCATTCCCGTTTATTCTACTTATTTAAAAGACTCATAATAGCTATAATATAATGATAGCAGCCAGGATTGTTTGTAAAAGCTGAAGCTGCTGCCGACATAAGTAGTACCGAGTGTAGGCATTCGAATACAGGAGGTGTGTTACTTGCCAGATCACCAGGTGAAAACAGAGGGGTACAAGGCTAAAAAAAAAGAAAACGAATGCAGCCACCACATCTAATGATAGGTATGACACTATTGCGGCTCTTTCATTTTTATTGAGCTCTATGGAGGTTTATATATTCAGAAGATAGCACTCTGTAGGCTGGTTCCTGTGGCCAAGTGGAGGTCTACATCCACACAGGCGTTCCCTGATCCCCTATAATAAGGGGTCTAGGGGTTCCAGTAAGGATACATCTGTATTGGTGGAGGATTATTTCACTGAAGTGGTGGTGTGGTCGACGCTCACTGTTTATGGTCATTTGGACAAGATTCACATTCTTTTGCACCAACTTTATTTCACAAGATTGGACTTAATTGGACTCTTTGGACTCATTTTCTGTTTTATATATTTTGTACACTTTTCAGTTTTGGTATTGGTGCTGCTTTCATTCACACATATGCACGGGATGTATCAACACATTTGATATATACACAAGCGCAATGAAATTTTTGTTTTATTATTTCATTGGTGTAGAATTCACACTTTAGTGGCAGCTGTGTTCGCCCTTTTTTTAGCATCTTTGGGGGTAGCGCAGCCTTCTCACATTTTGTTTAAAAGATTCATAATGCCTCATAGAATATACGTTGGGGTGTTTGCTTTCCAAAATGGGGTCATTTTGTGGGTAATTCCACTGTCATGGTGCTCCAGGACCTTCAAAAGTGTAATAGGTCATTAGGATATTTTATGTGTAATTTATGCTCCTAGAATGCATGATGGTGCTCCCTGCATGTTGGACCTCTCTATGCGGCCAGGCTGTGTAAAAGTCTCACACATGTGGTATCGCCATACTCGGGACGAATAGCAGAATGTATTTTGGGGTGTCATTTTTGCTATGTACATGCTATGTGTTAGAAATATCTTATAAATTGACCACTTTGTGTAGAAATAAAAGAGTTTTTATTTTCTTTCAAAGACTTAACCATACAAAAGACTCATAATGCCTCGTAGAATATACATTGGGGTGTTTACTTTCCAAAATAGGGTCATTTTGTGGGCAATTCTACTGTCCTGGTGCTCCAGGGCCTTCAAAAGTGTAATAGGTGGTTGAGAAATGAGATGTGTAATTTATGCTCGTAGAACGCCTAAAGGTGCTACTTCAATGTTAGGCCTTTGCATGTGGCCAGGCTGTGTAAAAGTCTCACACATGTGGCATGGTCATACTCAGGAGGAGTAGTAGAATGTGTTTTGGGGTGTCATTTTTGCTATGTACATGCTATGTGTTGGAAATATCTTATAAATGGACAATGCGGTTTCATTTTTTTTTCCACATTTTCCAAAAACATCTGGAAAAAAATGAAATGTTCAAAAGACTCATTATGCCTCATAGATTATACGTTAGGGTGTTTGCTTTCCAAAATGGGGTCATTTTGTTGGCAATTCCATTGTCCTGGTGCTCCAGGGCCTTCAAAAGTGTAATAGGTGGCTGAGAAATGACATGTGTAATTTATGCTCGTAGAACGCCTGAAGGTGCTACTTCAATGTTAGGCCTTTGCATGTGGCCAGGCTGTGTAAAAGTCTCACACATGGGGTATCGCCATACTCAGGAGGAATAGCAGAATGTATTTTGGGGTGTCATTGCAAGTATGCATACGCTGTGTGTGAGAAATAACTTTTGTGTAAAAAAAAAATTCTTCATTTTGCAAAGAATTGTGGGAAAAAAATTACAACTTTAAAAAACTCACCATGCCCCTTACTAAATACCTTTGAATGTCTTCTTTCCAAAAAGGGGTCATTTGGGGGGTATTTGTACTTTCCTGGCTTGTTAGGGTCTCAAGAAATGAGATAGGTGGTCAGTACATCGGGTGTGATCAATTTTCAATGATTTGCACCATAGCTTGTAGACTCTATAACTTTCACAGAGAATAAATAATATACACTAATTTGGGTTATTTTTACAAAAGATATGTAGCAGTATAAATTATGGCCCAAATTTATGAAGAAAAATGACTTTTTTTCAAAATTGTTCAATACAAACGAAAAAAAAAAAGTGTGTTTTTTTCAAAATGTTCGCTACTTTTTGGCTTATATTGAAAAAAAAAACAGCAGTGATTATATACCACCAAAAGAAAGCTCTATTTGTGAGAAAAAAATGATAACATTTTTGTTTGGGTATAGTATAGCATGACTGAGTAATTGTCATTTAAAGTATGAGAGCACTGAAAGCTGAAAATTGGTCTGGTAAGGAAGGGGGTGTATGTGTCCTGTATGGAAGTGGTTAAATCATTGGATTTTTTTTAAAATTAAGTATCTGTGAGAAGGGAACCCCTGGAAATTGACAATAAATGCAATGGCCCGTTGCATGGCAACACAAAACATGTCAATACATTTTTCAGAATAATAGGATATATCAGGTATATGAGCAAACAAATGACAATTTGCCATAGTTAGAGTTACAGGTACACCTACCAATCTAGTAGAAAGATCTGAGATCTTCTGTCAAAGAACAAAAAGTTTCTCACATAGCCAAAATATATGTACAAAGGATCTAGGAGAAAAGCAACCGCAGAAGCAGGAAGTATGTGGGTAAACAAATGTCAGTGAGGTATAATATCACCTCATAAAACATTTAACAGCAGTTAAGAAAGTAGAGCCTGATTGTTTTGGACCTCGTAAAGGGGATGCTACTAGTCGTACAGATAACTCTCTCAATCTCTGTTTTCCCACTCTTGCAATTCATTAAGGCGGAGCGTTGAGTCCTTTTTTAACTTTTATTGCAGAACAGATAGGAAGTATAAAGAAAGAGTAGAGTAAAACTGCAGGAAGAAAGAAATGAGGTACAATGAATACATGCATACATGCAATGACATATTACAATGACATATGCAATCAATACATGGCAAATTACATGTAACTACTTACAATGGATGCCGGGTTAAGGATACTGCCAGGAAAACACCTTGCTAGGCAGAGGATGGCAGCTGATTGAAACAGGATCCGTCCATACATGTGTACACTCTAGAATGGCTGCTAACCCTTGAACTAAAGTGCAATGCATTGTGGAATGATTACATAAACAAAATACTGGAATTAGGAATGCATACCAAAAAACAGTCACAAGGTGGCAGCATAACACAATCTAAACATTAACAGAATGCAAGCTGAATTTGCCAGAAGGCATGACACTCCCCGTCTGGTGTCCTACGGATACCACACACATCAACCTGCTGAAGGGAGCAAAACAATCAGTTCACAGACAGGTCAAAGAAAAAGCTTAGGTCCGTCTTGTCTGATGACCTTGGCTTTGCGAACTCTCCCATCTTCACTTGGAAATACCTGGGTTATAATACCCAAAGGCCACTCATTTCTCCTGGACTGAGAGTCTTTCATCAGGACAACTTTTCCAGGTTCCAAGTTGGGTTTGCTGTCTTGCCATTTGTTCCTTGTTTGTAGGAACATTGCATCCAGAATTCTTCTGGCTATGTGAATTAGGCGGGCTATAGCTCTTTGCAAAGACTTCCAAGTGGAGAATCTCTGGAAACGCTGGGTTCCTAATGATCTGTTGGAAACAGTGGTACATAGTATGGAAACCTGAGGGCGGATTTCTGCATCAGATTCAGGCTTCAACAGTATGTAGGCGTCTTTTTCAGGAGTGATAGGCTCAGATTTGTACAGGAAGGGAGGTCCTGTAAACCATGTAGTGTCCTTCAAGCGTGAAGCTGACACAGCTCTAGTAGCAAGATCTGCTGGGTTCAGATCAGTAGAGACATAGCGCCACTGAGTAGGCTGTGTGGACTTCCTGATCCTAAGGACTCTGTTGTGCACATAAACATAGAATCTCCTGCTCACGTTGTAAATGTAGCCTAGCACCACCTTGCTGTCTGTATAAACCTCTGTGTCTTCGAGCTCTAAATCTATTTCGGATGCAATCAGTTCTGTTAGCTCGACTGCCAGGACAGCAGCGCAAAGTTCTAACCTTGGGATGGTGATCTCAGGACGTGGTCTCAGGAATCCTAGTCCTTCAGGTGTGTCGGATGAGTCACCGCGATACAGAGATGACTAGACTTGGGTCGTCTAGAACGATGATCTCGACACAGTCGAAGTGCGAACTTCCTGTGATGTACCAAATGTCCTGGAGGGAAGGACATGTTTAGACTCGGATAGTGAGGACTTTTTCTGCGGATGTATGACAACTTCGGACTTAGACTACGTCTTTAGGCGGGAGTCCAAAGGTATGATACATGGTGACAAAGGTTGTCTAGTAATCCTTGGGTCGCAAAGGTCTCTAAGAGGTGAACCTTCAGAAACGTTTCTCGATATCGGGCGGATTAAGTGTAT
>BLSH010287291.1:1312361-1344733 GCA_018402905.1 Glandirana rugosa | reverse complement strand
GTTACCTAAGTCACCACCCAAGAAGGGACTGCTACCCTAAAGGGTTCGTTATTGCTTGGGAAATCCCATCGTCAGGGAAGAACCCACCACTGAATCCATTGTTCAGGAAGAACCCTTTCTGGATCTATTGTCCGTGAAGAACCCTCTCTGGATCCATTGTCTAGAAAGCACTCTGGATCCAATGTCTGGGAAGAACCCTTTCTGGATCCATTTTACGAGAAGAACAATCTCTGGATCCATTGCTTGGGAAATCCCATCGTCAGGGAAGAACCCACCACTGAATCCATTGTTTAGGAAGAACCCTTTCTGGATCTATTGTCCAGGAAGAAACCTCTCTGTATCCATTGTGTGGGAAGAACCCTCTCTGGATGGTTTTAAAAGCACGCAAGACCCTTCTGTGCACCCGGCTTATGGCAACACCTGACAAATCCTTCTCTTCAACAAACCCAACATCAATTTGATAAGCACTGAGAGTCCCCAGGGAGAAAAGCACTCTAGAATTATTATTATTATTATTCAAACCTTAAAAATACATTCAGTGATGCTGTAAGGAGTACATTTTTGAATTTGAATTGCATTGTGTTGTTGTTTTTTTCTAAGCTTCGGCTTTAACCTTGTTCATTGTGTTCATTTATAGAAGAATAAAGTCAGCACATAACCATTGCTTTGAGCTGTTTTTCCCCTTGGATGCCTATAGAGCTCTTCTATAAATCCACTTTAAAAACCAAAGGGGCAGCTCGCTTTATTTCACTAATATCGCCGACTGAAAGCACATGACGAAGTCAAGCCAAGGATAGTGCAGTTTATATGTTATACGGCACCGAGGGATAGAGTCAGCAACCAGAGGAGAGTGTTTCAGAATACAACAGAGGTCAGATCAGTAAAACGCTGCAAACATCGCTCTGCTTGAATGCTGACGATAAAAAAAAGAAAAAAGGGAAAAGAGAAAACGAGTCCATATTTTGTGCCACTGCATTGGCTTCAGCTGAGCCAAAATTGGTCTTGGCAGCTGTGACTTTAGATTGACTCAAGGCTAATTTACTGTGGTTAACTATAAAAGACACACTTTGCAACAAGGATTTTCAAAAAAACGCTTCTGCAGAAGAATAACCCGGCAAAGCGGCTGAAATGCAGGAGAAAAATCGTTATTCCCCAGAAAACAGTAGAGAAAGAAACGAGGTGTACGGCTTTGCCTGCTGTAAATGGTACATCTTCACACAAAAAGCGAAACGCGGCCAAAAATAATTTCTCTAAGTACCGCTCCAGGTAAGGTGACACTCTGCACTCCATAGCCGCATCTCAAGTGCTTGGTGCCGGTTTGTTTCCACTGGAAAGCCTCACTGATTGAAGGTACAGTTGTGCTCATAAGTTTACATACCCTGGCAGAATTTATGATTTCTTGGCCATTTTTCAGAGAATATGAATGAGAACACAAAAACTTTTCTTTCACTCATGGTTGGTGTTTGGCTGAAGCCATTTATTATCAATCGACTGTGTTTACTCTTTTTATATCATAATGACAACAGAAACTACCCAAATGACCCTGATCAAAAGTTTACATACCCCAGTTTTTAATACCGTGCTTTGCCCCCTTTAACATCAATGACAGCTTGGAGTCTTTTGTAGTATTTGTGGATGAGGCTCTTTATCTTCTCAGATGGTAAAGCTGCCAATTCCTCTTAGCAAAAAGCCTCCAGTTCCTGAAAATTCTTGGGCTGTCTTGCATGAACGGCATGTTTGAGATCTCCCCCGAGTGGCTCAATGATATTGAGGTCGGGAGACTGAGAGGGCCACTCCAGAACCTTCACTTTATTCTGCTGTAGCCAATGACAGGTCGACTTGGCCTTGTGTTTTGGATCATTGTCATGTTGGAATGTCCAAGTACGTCCCATGCACAGCTTCCTGGCTGCTGAATGGAAATGTTCCTCCAGTATTTTTTTGATAACTGCATTCATCTTGCCATCAATATTGACCAAATTTCCTGTGCCTTTGTAGCTCTCACATCCCCAAAACATCAGCAATCCATCTCTGTGTTTCACAGTAGGAATGGTGAACCTTTCATCATAGGCCTTGTTGACTCCAAACATAGAGTTTATGGTTGTGGCCAAAAAGCTCAATTTTGGTCTCATCACTCCAAATGACTTTGTGGCAGAAGGTTTGAGTCTTGTCTCTGTGCTGTTTGGTGTATTGTGAGTGGGATACTTTGTGGCATTTGCGTAGTAATGGCTTTCTTCTGTCAACCATGCAGCCCATCTTTGCCTCCTTATTGTGCATCTTGAAACAGCCACATCACATGCTTTCAGAGAGTCCTGTATTTCACCTGAAGGTATTTGTGGGTTTTTCTTTGCATCCTGAATAATTTTCCTGGCAGTTGTGGCTGAAATTTTAGTTGATCTACCTGACCATGGTTTGGTTTCAACAGAACCCCTCATTTTTCACTTCTTGATTAGAGTTTGAACACTGCTGATTGGCATTCTCAATTCCTTGGATATCTTTTTATTTCCCTTTCCTGTTTTATACAGTTCAACTACCTTTTCCCACAGATCCTTTGACAATTATTTTGCTTTTCCCGTGACTCAGAATCCAGAAACGTCGGTGCAGCACTGGATGACAGATGCACAGGTTTGTCAGGAGTCCAGAAACTCATTGACCTTTTATACACACACACTAATTACAAGCAAACAGATCACAGGTGAGGATGGTTACCTTTAATAGCCATTCAAACCCCTTCGTGTCAACTTGTGTGCATGTTATCAGGCCAAAATCACCAGGGTATGTAAACTTTTGATCGGGGTCATTTGGGCAGTTTCGGTTGTCATTATGATGTAAAAAGAGTAAACACAGTTGATTGATAATAAATGGCTTCAGCCAAACACTAACCATGAGTGAAAGAAATGTTTTTGTGTTCTCATTCATATTCTCTGAAAAATGGCCAATAAATCATAAATTCTGCCAGGGCATTTAAACTTATGAGCACAGCTGTATACTGAGATTACATTACACACAGGCAATTGGTTCCCCTAGATTTTAGTTAGGGGTATCGGAGTAAAGGGGGCTGAATACAAATGCCCCCCACACTTTTCACAGATTTATTTGTAAAAAAAAAATTGGAACCCATTTATCATTTTCCTTCCACTTCACAATTATGAGTCACTTTGTGTTGCTCTATCACATAAAATCCCAATAAAATACATTTACATTTTTGGTTGTAACATGACACAATGTGGGAAATGTCAAGGGGTATGAATACTTTTTCAAGGCGCTGTATAACAACAACAGTGTCTAAGGCAGGCCAGACTGTTTATAATTGGAAGGGCAGTTTTTAGTAACACTGAGCCATATTTTAATTAAAAGTGTTCTGTCACCTTCACTGCTACAACAATCACCTCTTAGTTGTTAGTGGTGGTTGGGCTATATATATATCAAATACATAACAGTTCATTTATTAAAAAAGAAAATTGTGTTAATTGTTGAGTAGACCATCTAGTTAACCAATATATCCTGAAAAGGATACTAACACTTAGCCATTCCACAAGTATGTGTATATATATATATATATATATATATATATATACACATACATATATATATATATAACAGAGCTGCACGATTAATCGTATTAAAATCGCGATCTCGATTCACCCCCCACCTGCGATCTCCATCACCTATTACTGTGATTTTCAGTGCGGTTAATGGAGTCCGACTGGTGGGGCGACTCAGCGCGACTTGACTACGACTCGGTTCACACAGGGGCGATCCGACTTGCGGGGTGACTTTGCTAGGCAATTTGAAAGCAACTTCAGCGCGACTTTGAGAAACTTATAGCGCGACTTGAGGCGGCTAACAACACAACTTCATGCCAGGCGACTTTGCTGTAATCAGTCAGAGAAGAGAGGGAGGGGGTTGCCCTAAAATAAATTCTATTCTTTTCACTGTGAAGTCGCTTCTGTTTAGATGGGGGATCCGACTTGGAGGCGACTTCCATTGAATTCTATGGGCACAAGTCAGATAGAAGTCGCCTCCAAGTACAGGAATCTTTTCTGAAGTCGCCTTGAAGTCGGAGCAACTTCAGTAGTGTACATAAAGACGGCTCCCATTCACTTCAATGGGATTTCTTGCGTCAAGCGACCTGGGGCAACTTGAAGCGACTTAAGTCGGGTCGCAAGTCGCCGCTGTGTGAACCGAGCCTAATAGAAGTCAATGCAAGTCGCCTGAAGTCTCCCCAGGAATCTTTTTCTTGAGTCTGGGTTGGCTGCCAAGTCTGGGCAGAGAGCCAAGTCAAGTTGATAAAAGAAGTAAAAAGATACAATGTTTCAAATGATCAAAGGGTTGAACTACCGTGTATAGAAGAGTTTGGTTTAACCATTTAAAGACTAAATCTTTTCTGACATTTGCTGCTTACAAATAAAAATCCAGTATTTTCTGCTAGAAAATGACTTAGAACCCCCGAACATTATATATATACTTTTTTTTAGCAGAGACCCTAGGGAAAAAGATGGCGGTTGTTGCAATATTTTATGCCACACGGTATTTGTGCAGCGATCTTTCAAACGTAACTTTTTTGGAAAAATGACACTTTCAAAAAAAAATAAACAGTGCTGTTAGCCCAATTTTTTTGTATATGTAAGATGTTACGCCGTGAGAATTGTGAGAGAATCGTGATCTTTATTGTAAGCAAAAAAATTGTGATTCTCATTTTTGCCAGAATTGTGCAGCTCTAATATATATATATGAAAAACGAATGATTGCTGCACTTTAAATTTATTAAAAAAACAAACAAAAAAGCTATAAAAATTGAATGGTTATTATATCCCTTCCGACATTAGGTGCCATGTTGGAACTTCATACACTTTATATGGGGAAGTGATTATTACTTGATGGTTGTTTCTTCTCTTAAAAATCTGAATAATGAATTGCATGTTTAGTTCTTTGAGAAAAAAAAGATATTAATTGAATGATTAATTAATTAAGCAATTAAGAGATTGATTCCAGGTTTTGAATATATACAGCGGGTAAAATAAGTATTGAACACGTCACCATTTTTCTAGATAAATATATTGGTAAAGGTGCTGTTGACATGACATTTTCACCACATGTAGGCAACAACCCATGCAATCCATAGATGCAAAGACACCCAAACAAATACGTTCAGAAATTAACCCCTTCATGCCTAAGGGTAAAACAAATCGAAATGCCTAAACACAATTTTGCAATTTTGACATGTGTTAATAAAACTGTACTTTGTCACAACTACTTAGTGTATCCAGGTGAATTCTACCTCATTTTTTAAAGGACAAATTAAGCTTTTTATTTGGTGGTAAATGGTAAGGGATATCTCCTGATTTTTTTTTCTTTTTTATTATCAAAGGAAAATTGGCCCAGAATAGTTAAAAATAATTTATTTCTAATTCAGCTGTATATTTCTTGCTATTATCATAATTTACCTCCAAAGAACAACTCAAAATAAATTCTCCTGCTCTTGACGATTGCAGTGATACCTCATATGTCTATGTCAGTTGCTGCTTGTATCTGTAGTACAGCCCAGAAAGAATGTTGTGCATTTTTCTTTTTTTTTTTTTTATCCTGATTAAAACATGCCGACATTGATACCAATTCAACTTTTTATTTTTTAATTCTATCCAAAATATGCTGACCGTGACCTTTGACCCCGAACTTGACCCTAACACTAATCCTGACAACCTTGATCTTGTTGGGTTTTTTTTTCTCTTTATTTTTAATTGATTTTTTCATGTATTTTTTATTCTTTATTTTTTATTTATTTATTTTTTGCACACTTTGGTTTGTTTACAATTCCTCTCCTGCAAGAAGAGGAAGATACAATGTATCTTTCTCTTCATTCAGAGGAAGGAAACCCAGGGACGGGCTCACAATAGAGCCTATCACAACAATCAGGTGACCTGGAACCGTCAGTCCAGGGTCCAGATCGTTAGTGCGAGACCTGAGGGTCTCAGTGAGAACCCTGTCTATGGGCTTGGAGCGTGCTGTGTGGCACACTCCCAGCACAAAGGGAGGTACGCATATATAAAGCCCACTTCTGTGAGGCCGCGAATATATGTGCGGTCATCGTGAAGGGGTTAAGCTATATGTAATAAAATGGAATGGCACAGGGAAAAAGTATCGAACAGGTGAAGAAAGGGAGGTGCAAAAAGGCATGGAAAGCCAAAACACCAGCTGAAATCTATCAGTAATTAGAAAGCAATCCTGCCCCTTATCAGTACAAATTAATATCAGCTGGTTCAGTCTCAACTGATGGCCTATAAAAAGGTGTCTCATTACCAAGGGGTCACACAAGAAACATCTCATGATGGGTAAAGCAAAGAGCTCTCTTTGCAACCTTTTTTTGCAAAACATATTTATGACATTGGTTACAGAAGGATTTCTAAATGTTCCAGTGAGCACTGTAGGGGCCATAATCCAGAAGTAGAAAGAACATCAATTCACCATAAACCATCCATGACCAGGTGCTCCTCGCAAGATTTCTGACAGGGGAGTGGAACTAATTATCAGAAGAGATGTCCAAGAGCCAAGGGCTACTTGTGGAGAGCTTCAGAAAGACCTGGAACTAGTAGGTACACAATAAGTAATGCACTCACCTGCCATGGCCTCTATGCACGCTCACCACGCAAGACTCCATTGCTGAAGAAAAAGCATGTTGAAGCTCGTTTAAAGTTTGCTGCACAGCATTTAGACAAGTCTGTGAAATACTGGAAGAATATAGTCTGGTCAGATGAGACCAACATTGAACTCTTTGGAGGCCATAATACACCCCATGTTTGGAGGTCACATGGCACATCACCCCAATACCGACAGTGAGGTTTGGAGTGAGGCATACGGTACTGGCAAACTTCATATCATTGAAGGAAGGATGGATGGAAAAATGACATTCTTGATGAAAAATCTGCTGCCATCTACCAGGATGATGAAGATGAAATGAGGGAGGACAATGATCCCAAACACAAAGCCAAGGAAACTCTCAGTTGGTTTCAAAGAAAGAAAATAAAGCTGCTAGAATGGCCCAGACAATCACCTGACTTGTATCCAATAGAAAATCTGTGGAAATAACCAAAGATCGGAGTTCATAGAAGAGGCCCACGGAACCTTCAAGATATGAAGACGGTTTGTATGGAAGAATCGGCCAAAATCACTCCTGAGCAACGCATGCGACTCGTTTCTCCATACAGGAGGCGTCTTGAAGCTGTCATTACCAACAAAGGATTTTGTACCGAGTATTAATTTCATTTCCGTTACCGGGTTCAATACTTTTGTCCTTCCATTTTATTACACAGAACTTAATTTCTGAACGTATTTGTTTTGGTGTCTTTGTATGGTTGGATTGCATGGGTTGTTACCAACATGTGGGGGAAATTTCATGTCAATATCACCTTTACCAATATATTTACCTAGAAAAATGGTGAAAATTGTATTTTACCCGCTGTATATACCAACTTATATATACATTATTTTTAAGCACACCTTTTAAGGCACCACCCTGGGTTGTACTATTGAAAGTGGACCTTTACGTAAATTTACCAGTCTCCAAGGATAAATTCCTGATGTCAAAATACGCAGTAATATTTTAGGTTTTGAAGAAAACACAGTGATTTTGCCGAGGCTAAGATGATGTCATCAGTCATCAGGAGGAAGCATTTCCTCAGTCTCCCCTACCCTAGTGCAAAAAAATGCAGGGGGACACAAACACCTGGTGCATTACCATAGACAAATTTATTTAATCCACTAAGGCAAATCAATATTCACGAGCACATAAATATAGCAAGCATGTAACCAGTATACTTCAGCTGTATGCAGTGAAATCCGTCCTGGGACCACATGGTTGGAAGGCTAACGAGTTTCGGGGGACAAGCCCCCTTCCTCAACGCTACCTTAGCTTTGAGGAAGGGGGCTTGCCCCCGAAACATATTATCCTTCCAACCATGTGGTCCCAAGACGGGTTTCACTGCGTACAGCTGAAGTATACTGGTTACATGCTTGCTGTTTTTATCTGCTTGTGAGTATCGATTTGCCTTGGTGGATTTAATACATTTGTCTATGGTAATGCACCAGGTGTTTGTGTCCTCCTGTGTGTTTTTCTGCAGTTTGTTGAAGATTTCCCGGTCTGTGGAGGACTGCACTCTAAAGAGGCATTGAGGATAAAAGCACTGTTGAAGCAAACCCCCGGAGTTAGCGCTGGAGAGTTTTTGGAGAATGTAGTCCCTTCCCCCAGTGATTAAATTGCAACATTGTAGCTTTGTAGCAAGCCATAAGGTGACAGGCTGCAACAGGGGCTGATTTGTGTTAGGAATTAGTGAACACAGACACCGTGATTTACATGATTATGTTTTCTCTGAGCCGGCCTCTCAGTCCCGCTAAAAGATGGTGACTGTGGATGATACCTGAGCAAAGATGGTGCCGTCCTTCTGGAAAGAAAAGCAGATGAAGGCATTGTTAGGGGAAGCTCTGTGAGAGGTCATAATGACTTGAAAGTGTTATTCTGACAAATTACTTAACATGCACTTCACAAAGTTAAAAAATATATCTCCTACTAGTTCCAATTTAAACTGGACACTTGTGTTGGGGAAATCTTACATGACCAATTATTTTTTAATTTTTTTATCAGAACACTGATCCCCCCAGGCTCTCTCCTGATCCAATTCAAAGTTGTGCCTTAAAGACAATCACTAATAGACCAATTGAGGCAGATGTGAAGATTCAGCGTGAGTGGCGGCGCCACACCGCGCATTAATACACCGAAGAGCCGGTGACAACCAGCAATCAATCAGCGCGGCCATTCAACACGCAGCTGCGCCAACCTCCGTCTCAGATACTCCCTATCAATCTGCTGCCGCTCATCTATTATTTAATTTTAATCTGACGTATATTTTAAGAATGTCGAGAGAGGTGCAGCTGCCAACAAGTTATGTCTAAAATCCTTGGATACAAATGTCTAATTTGCATCAGTAATAAACAGCCGTCCCTGAAGGTCACAAATCTTTTCATCGTCTCTTGCTGCAGTTTTAGGGGGAAAAAAAGAAAATGAAAGATCTATTCACACTTGTGCACTGTAACATACATGTATGTATATTATTATTATTATTATAATTATGTTTTTGTTATGTATTTTTATGATATTATTATATAATTTTATTATTATGTATGTATTTATTTTATATATTGAAAAAAAAATGAAAAAAAAATATATATATAGATATATATATAGATATATCTATATATATTTATATATATATATATATTAATAATACCTTATAGGTAGTTATTTTTATGTATTTTTATAACTTTATTCATTCTCTATTGTCATACAACTGGGTGGGCTCAGGGCGCAGTGCTCTGCGCCCCAAGCCCACCCTTTTTTTCAGCCAATTGGAGCCTCCGCCTCTAATCACATGCTTCAGAAAAAAAAAATCTGATTGGAATCCAACCGGACACTTGGATTACAGGCCGCCACTGGGAGGGGAAAACAGAGAGAGATACCCAATCACATAAGATTAGGGGGCTGGGCACATGTATAAGGGGGGCGGCGCCCGTGCGCCCCAAATGGATGAGCCACCACTGCTATCTATCTATCTATCTATCTATCTATCTATCTATCTATCTATATACATTTTATCATGTTTTTGTGTATGTTCTTTACACACTTGTATGCTTACACCTCCGGCCTCCCCTTCAGTCTTGCACAGGTGTACCGGCTCCTCTCCTGGACTGAAATGGCTTCCTCTGGGTACAGATTGCTTTGATACCTTTGTTATTCTATCACTGAATTTCCATAGATTTTTAGACCCACTCAGCTCCATATTCCAAGTCCACATTGGCAGCACACATTTGCTGCCTGAAAAGTTAGCGTTTCAGACTAAAATACTCATTCTTCCCCTTGCAATAGGCATTTCCATTGACATGAAGGACCTTATTCAGGCACTTCCTGTTATAGTATGGCAAGGCTCTGGTCCTTCCTCCCAATTGTGCCCCTACGTTGTCAACCTGTCACATGAACTTCTGATGTAGATTACAAGTTGCTAACTCAACCCACATTCCACTGTTGTCACCATCGGGATACCTGCCCTGTGAAATGCCATGTAGCCATTTCTGGAGTGCATGGAAACAGGAAGTGGCTGCAAGGAAACTGCAGGAGATCGGCAGCACTGAAGTGTGACAATGGATGAAAAAGGGTCTTTTTTAAAACAAACGGCAGTTGTTAATAAATACACAGTACATAGATCAAACAAATTGTCAATTCATATAGGATTTACATCTACTTTAATCACATTGAGGGGACTTGTTCTGTAATGTTAAAGACATCGTAATGCTTCCTCGGCTCTAATGTGTGCCAGGAACATACCCTGGTATTTATATCCACACAGGTTACTCAGCCACCTTAATCCAATCACCATGGAATGTGTTTAGTGTCCAAGGACATGACGGTGAGTGTGGAAGTCTGTGAAGCCTCCCTGTTGTATTTCCCTAATCCAATCACCATGGTGCCATAAAGTCTGGACGAAGGTTCATAACACCATGGGACTGGATTACGTAATGTTGAATGTGATTATTCACAGCTAGCTATACCATGACCCAGATAAGAGAATCATCACAGACATACCTATGTTCCTTTACTTTGTGCTATCCAGGTAACCAATTGCCCCCTAAAAGCCCAGTCTTGACCACTAGCTGGAACAGCTTCCTGTCCACTGGTGGGTGCCAGCTGAGCCACCATCTTGGATGTGTAGAAGACTCAGCAGACACTGTGTGCTGAGAAAAGCCTGCCTAGCAGTCCAAGGGTGCTGGAAGAACTCTCTTAAGGACAACTCAGTGTTTTTAGTATGGCACTATAGTCACAGCATCTTTGCACACTTTTCCTACACCTGCCTTTTGAGCTGGGCCTTTTGGAATTTTTATACTGCCCATCAGCCATTTACTTGCACCTCTTCCTCAACACATTTAATGAACAACGTTTACTTCTTCAGAAGATATTAGCATAGGTTATGAATCTAGAATTATTTCCAGCCACTCTAAATCACAGAGCCGCCATACTGCAAGAGTCTGACCCCCTTCAATGGGTGGAGGAGAGCAGCAGAGGATATTTCCATCCCATTATACTCAATGGAGGAACCATGGCCAAGAATCACCCCGATGTAAACTCACCATGGTCCAAGATTCCTATTTAGTATGATCCTGATGGATTTGGATCAAGTCAGCCTCTTTTGATTACTCATCTAGAAACTCTAAGCCACTCAATCCCTCCCATACATGCCTATATGAGAAGCCAAATAGGCCCTCCCTTATAACAAGCCGAAACCCACTCAAAAACCATTTCTTATTTTGCCCCCTCCCCACCCCTTAAAACAAATGCTTACAAAATGTACTGTATACTAATTTTTACCACATTGTTGCTTTTTGTGAAGCACTTCCTGATGTCTGGCCTAGCCTGGACCACACTGCCTCCTGGGATAGCAACATCACATCTATCACAGGAGTCAGTAGGCTACTGAGCAACAACTTTGAGATGCATGTGTACATGCACATCGGATTCCCGCATGTGCCCACAAATGACGCTGGGTGCTACATTGCCCATCCATCAAAAGCTGGCAGCATTTGTGCAGCTCGTGTGTAGATGCTCTGCCAGTCTCTTCCAGCTCACGAATGCCTGGAATGCATGCATTTGTTTCTAATGGTGGCATGGAAAAGCAATGGGGAGAAGTAATTCAGTAGCAGTTTAGCTCTGCTTTAAGTATCTTCTTTGCCACCAACGTCCTTCATCAGGAAATCACGAGCATGAAGTTGCTGTATGAACTGGGAGTGCACTTACTGAGCTGATGAAGGTTCACCCCGAAATGTAGTGGACAGGCGTTGCACTGGCTGCTGCTTGTTCTCTGTAAGCACGTTCCCCCTGCACATAGCCTCTGCTCTAATAACAGCCCTGCTGGGGGTTTCATGGGTGACCTAGGAGGTGAAGCAACGGCCAATCAACAGCAAGAAAAATAATTGGGCACACCAGAAAGTGTAGAAAAAGGGCATGACAAGTGGTCAAAAGTACCAAGGATGCATTACTGAAATAAGTATTGAGAAGTAATATCTTAGAGAGGGTCCCTTTAAATAAAAGCTGTCATGGTTGACTGCCATTGCTGAAATGCTAGACGTCTGCTAGACCTCTGGTTTCAATACTTTACATTTCATTGACCAAGCATGTAGGCAGTGAAGTCAGAACCCTTAGTCGGTATTGAAATCATGGGATCCTCATCACAAAAACCTTTAGAGGATTTGTCCCCATTCCCTCTAAGTTCCCCTACTGTGAAATGGCAACCTTTGACTAAATAGTTGAGGCCGAATTAGTAGAGCCAAAAAAAACTAACACAAGGAATTCGACCACCCAAAAGGCTGACATATGACACACTGGGAGAAAGCTCAGGAGAGGCTATTCACATTACTCAATGAACTAATGACAAGCCTACCCTCCTCAATACAAGTTTGGTAGGAGACGTCCTACACTCACATCCTTACACATCTAGGTGGGTCATCCTTAAATCAATGGTCTATAAACAAGACAACCTTGCTCCTTCTGATAACTTGTAGGAGGTTCCCTTTTCAAATGTATATGTCAATGAAAAATATTTAGGCCTGTGTTAATCTGTGTTTATATTTAGTCACTTGTTTAAGGTAAGCTAATGTCATGGATGCTATGCACTTGAAGGACTTATTTTTGGGGACCAAAGATTTCTAGTGGGGGGGATGTGTAGCCAGATGCTAGACTACAGAAACATGGAAATGGAGACATTTCCCTCTTTGCAATCAGTTTAATTTTACTTTTTGCTGTTGTGTTGCACTAACCGCTCCAGTCAGAAGAGGGAGAACTATAGTCAGATAAGCCTATGGATTTCTATGCAGGTCGCACAGGAGCAAGGGAATTAAGGTCCAGGGCAGCAGTCATAGAATGGCACACATGGACCCTTTAGTTTCAAGAGTACCCTGTGGCAGAGGGGAGTGGTGGAATAGCTATTACCAGATTGCTTCCTCTTGGCGCTGATGGAACTGAGGAGAGCATATCTGCTGCATATTAACCAGGCTGCTGAGAGGCCAGACCACTGGAGACACCCCAGGCAGTGCAGTACAGATCATTGCTGCAGGAAGCCCAGAGAATCCACTCACCCTCTACTTCCCATCACTAAGGGCGCCCCTCTTCCTACAGCGAGAGTTCACAGCCTCACCGCTGGGACTGGTGAGAGGGCACTGCCCATTGTTCATACTGCTAGCAGGGACTGAGTTACTGGAGGCAAGATGCTGAGTATATTGCATCTATACTGCACTGACCCAGCATGCAGGCAGTAAAGTCAGAACCCTTAGTCTACATTATTTTCATGGGTCAGTATCAAAACCATTGGATCCGCATCATGAAAAAGGTTCACTCTTTAGAGGATTTGTCCTCATTTCCTTTAAGTCAACCTATTCTGAAATGACAACCTCGGACTTATTAAAAAAGTTATTTTCTGTAACAAGTTCATTGTGCGCGGATCTCATTTTGTAGAGCCGGCGTTCGCTTTTCCCCGGTACGGCACGCAGCTTTGATGCCTTGGAGATTTTTGCTCGACAAATGTCTCCGGTCTTCTCCATTCTATGATTAAAGGAAATCTATTGAGATTTCACTTTCATCTCTCTTCTCCCAGCGAAGGCTGATTGACGCACTGTTGATACAGGTACTAAATTAAACGTATGGCAAAAATCAAGGAAGTTCATCACACATGAAAGACTAAATAATGAAACAAGGAAACAACTATTGTAAGCTGTAGATCTTCCTGAAGTGCGCTGCGGGGAGGGAGGTGAGCCAAAAACACAAAATCCAAGCATCACTCACTATAAGCTAGCAGTGGAGGGGTTCATTAAAGTGTACACTCACCGGCCACTTTATTAGGTACACCTTGCTAGTACTGGGGTTGGACCCCATTTTGCCTTCATTCTTTGTGGCATAGATACAACAAGGCATTGGAAAAGTTCCTCAGAGATTTTGGTCCATATTGACATTGTGGCATCACGCAATTGCTGCAAATTTGTCGCTGCACATCCATGATTGATTGTGGAGGCCATTGGAGTACAGGGACCTCATTGTCCAGTGGTGAGATGATTGGATGAGATGCGGGGAGTGTGGAGGCCATTGGAGTACAGGCACCTCATTGTCCAGTGATGAGATAATTGGATGAGATGTGGTGAGTGTGGAGGCCATTGGAGTACAGTGACCTCATTGTCCAGTGGTGAGATGATTGGATGAGATGTGGTGAGTGTGGAGGCCATTGGAGTGCAGTGACCTCATTGTCCAGTGGTGAGATGATTGGATGAGATGTGGTGAGTGTGGAGGCCATTGGAGTACAGGCACCTCATTGTCCAGTGATGAGATAATTGGATGAGATGTGGAGAGTGTGGAGACCATTGGAGTGCAGTGACCTCATTGCCCAGTGGTGAGATGATTGGAGCTCTGTGACATGGCGCATTATCCTGCTGGAAGGAGCCATCAGAAGATGGGGACACTGCAGTCATAAAGGGATGGACATGGTCAGCAACAATACTCACATAGGTCATGACATTTAAACCATGCTCAATGGATACTAAGGGGACCAAAGTGCCCCAAGAAAATATCCCCACACCATTATACCACCCCCAGCCTGAACAATGCAAGGCAGGATGGGTCCATGTGCCAAATTCTGACCCCGCCATCTGAATGTCGCAGCTGAAATCCAGACTCATCAGACCAGGCAACATTCTTCTATTGTCCAATCTTGGTGATCCTGTGCCAATTGTAGCCTCAGTTTCCTGTTCTTATCTGACAGGAGTGGCACCCGGTGTGGTCTTCTGCTGCTGTAGCCCATCTGTTTCCAGGTTGGTGCGTTCAGAGATGGTATTCTGCACTCCTTGGGTGTAACACAGTGGTTCTCAACTCCGGTCCTCGGGACCCACTAACAGGCCAGGTTTGCAGGATAACTGAAATGCATCACAGGTGATATCATTTGCTGCTCAGTGATTGCAGTATTCTACAGGATGGGCCATTTATATGGATACACCTTAATAAAATGGGAATGGTTGGTGATATTAACTTCCTGTTTGTGGCACATTAATATATGTGAGGGGGGAAACTTTTCAAGATGGGTGGTGACCATGGCGGCCATTTTGAATCCAACTTTTGTTTTTTCAATAGGAAGAGGGTCATGTGACACATCAAACTTATTGGGAATTTCACAAGAAAAACAATGGTGTGCTTGGTTTTAACGTAACTTTATTCTTTCATGAGTTATTTACAAGTTTCTGACCACTTATAAAATGTGTTCAATGTGCTGCCCATTGTGTTGGATTGTCAATGCAACCCTCTTCTCCCACTCTTCACACACTGATAGCAACACCGCAGGAGAAATGCTAGCACAGGCTTCCAGAATCCGTAGTTTCAGGTGCTGCACCTGAAACTGAATTCATAAATTCGTAACTTTTTCGTAAAAAAACCCAAAAAACTAACTAATAATAACTTAACTATTACTAACTATTAAATTATAGGTATTGGCATTTCCTTTCAAATTTGGCTGTTAGTGAACGTAACGAATACAAATTCATCCGCAGTTACCAATTATCCGAAATAACGAATACCACATCTAAACGAATGGAACAGAAGAAATTAAAAATAAATAATAATAATAATAAAAAGTTATTATTATTCTTATTTATTATTATTAATTCTTTACGTTCCATTTGTTTAGATATGGCATTAGTTATGTAATTCAAAAATTCATAAATTCGTAAGCTACGAATTATCCGAAATAATGAATGCCGCATCCAAACAAATGGAAGAGAAGGAACTTTTTATTATTGTTATAATTATTATTTATTTTTAATTCCTTCTGTTCCATTCATTTCGTTTTTTTCGCATAATTGGTAACTTCGGATAAATTCGTATTTGTTACGTTTACTAACAGCCAAATTGGAAAGGAAATTCCAATACCTATAATTTAATGGTTAGTAATAGTTAAGTTATTATTAGTTTGTTTTTTGGGATTTCGAATTAACAAATTTATGAATTTTCGAATTACATAACTAATGCCACATCTAAACAAATGAAACGTAAAGAATTAATAATAATAAATAGCAATAATAATAATAACTCTTTATAATTATTATTATTTATTTATTTATGAATTCACAAATTTATGAATTTTCGAATTACATAACTAATGCCACATCTAAACAAATGGAACGTAAAGAATTAATAATAATAAATAACAATAATAATAACATTTTATTATTATTATTTATTTATTTATGAATTTACAAATGCATGAATTGTCGAATTACATAACTAATGCCACATCTAAACAAATGGAACTAAAGAATTAATAATAATAAATAACAATAATAATAACATTTTATTATTATTATTATTTATTTATGAATTTACAAATTCATGAATTTTCAAATTACAAAACTAATGCCACATCTAAACAAATGGAACGTAAAGAATTAATAATAATAAATAACAATAATAATAACATTTTATTATTATTATTATTATTTATTTATTTATGAATTCACAAATTTATGAATTTTCGAATTACATAACTAATGCCACATCTAAACAAATGGAATGTAAAGAATTAATAATAATAAATAACAATAATAATAACATTTTATTATTATTATTTATTTATTTATGAATTTACAAATTTATGAATTTTCGAATTACATAACTAATGCCACATCTAAACAAATGGAATGTAAAGAATTAATAATAATAAATAACAATAATTATAACATTTTATTATTATTTATTTATTTATTTATGAATTTACAAATGTATGAATTTTCGAATTACATTACTAATGCCACATCTAAACAAATGGAACGTAAAGAATTAATAATAATAAATAACAATAATAATAACATTTTATTATTATTACATCTAAACAAATGGAACATAAAGAATTAATAATAATAAATAACAATAATAATAACATTTTATTATTATTATTATTATTATTATTATCTATTTATTTATGAATTTACGAATTTTTGAATTTACGAATACTTGGAAAAATTAGTTTGAACGGGTTTTCGTTAATTCAGATATTTTCGAATTAACGAATTTGTCGAAATTCCTTAAAAAATTAATTTGGAACGAAAGGAATTGCACGTGTCTAATGGCCGTGACCTGCTGATTGGCAACAATCAACACAGAGCTCTGTACAGGGGGAATAATCTCTCTGTTTCAGGGATAAGAAACAAGGAGATCTGTTAGTAAAAAGCACATTGATAGGCGCACATTGATCACCCCTATATGTTAACCCCTTCCCAGCCAGCGTCATTAGTACAGTGACAGTGCACAGTATTATCACTGATCATTATAAGACTGTCACTGGTGATGTCAGTGGCAGTTAGTCAGTTAGTGTCGGATTGCCCGATGTATGATTTTTATTTTTTTTTTAAGGATTTTTTTTTCTTTTATTGGTTGAACCAGACTAACTATGTAACTATTTGTAAGTACTGCAGTCCCATTATAAGGCTCCATGCACACTGGACGCTATCTGGGCGTTGTAAGCAGCGTTTACCGGCGTTTATCGGCGTCTGCGTTTTTGGGCTTTTCTTTTTTTTCTTCATTAGCTTCCAGTGACTGCAAAAAACGCTGGACGCCGATAAACAGCCGTTTACCGACGTTTATGAGTGTTTAGTGGCGTTTATTGGCGTTTAGCGTTTTTTGTGGTCAAAAGAACGACTTTTGAACGCCAATTCAGGGCGTTCAGATAACAGCCCAAAAACGCCGCTGCTGATAAAAGACAATTAACGTCCATGTGTGCATGGACACATAGGATAACATAGAGGGGCATTTTTGGGCTGTTAAAAAAAACGCCCAAACGACCAAAAACGGTCGTTTATCAGATACAGTGTGCATGGAGCCTACGTCGCAGATCACCGCCATTAGTAGTATAAAAAAACATTACAGTATACAATATGTACACCATAGTTTGTAGACGCTAAACCAGGGGTCTTCAAACCATGGCCCTCCAGCTGTTCAGGAACTACAACTCCCATCATGCCCACTCATGTCTGTGAATGTCAGAGTTTTCCAATGCCTCATGGGATGTGTAGTTCCGCAACAGCTGGAGGGCCGTAGTTTGAGGATCCCTGCGCTAAACCAATTAACCACTTGCCGACCGTCAACCGCAGGTTGACGGCGACAAGATGGCTCTGCTAGGCAGACCGCTGTCATACGATGGCGGCTGCCAGATCGAGCACTGTGAGCGCGCGCGCGCACCACCAGAGGCGCGCTCGCGCGCTCACTGTGTTCTGGGGGGGTCAGGGAGCGGGTGCGGTGGACTCGATCGCCGCCGGCTACCCGCGATGCCCCCCACCGGAGTGAAAGAACGGAGGTCCGTGTAAGTAAACACGGATCTCCGTTCTGTGAGGGGGGAAGGACTGTGATCACAGCCTTCCTTTACATGGAAGCTGTGATCACTTCCCTTCCTCTGCTAGGGCAGTCCCCCCACAGTTAGAACACGCCCAGGGAACACAGTTAACCCTTAGAGCGCCCCCTGCAGGTTAACCCCTTCACTGCCAATGGCATTTACACAGTAATCAGTGCATTTTTATAGCACTGATCGCTGTTTAAATGCCAATGCTCCCAAAAAAGTGTCAAAATGGTCCGACATGTCCGCCCCAATATCGCAGTACCGCTAAAAATCACAGATCGCCACCATTACTTGTAAAAAATAAAAAATACAATAAAAACCCCAGAAATCCGTAAACGCGGCCACTTTTGCGCAAACCAATCAATAAACGCCGATTGCGATTTTTTTTATCGCAAATATGAGGAAGAATATAAATCGGCCAAAACCGATGAAAAAAAATGTTTTTTTATATTTTTTTTTTGGATTTGTTTTTTAGCAAAAGGTAAGAAATTTGGGTTTTATTGCAAAATTGTCGCTCTTTATTTGTTTATAGCGGTGATCAGAAATGACGCAGCGGTGATCAAATACCATCAAAAGAAAGCTCTATTTGTGGGGAAAAAAGGACGCAAATTTAGTTTGGGTGCAACGTCGCACGACCGCGCAATTGTCAGTTAAAGCGACGCAGCGCCGAATCGCAAAAAGTGCTCCGGTCCTAAAGTGAGAAATCCTTCCGGGGCTGAAGTGGTTAATATTTTAAAATTTATTAAGAAATGTTTTTATTGGGTATGTTTTATAGCAGAAAATATTTTTTTTTTTTAGGTAATTTTTTTTTTTTTTTATATTGCAAAAAATAAAAAACCCAGTGGTGATAAAATACCATCAAAAGAAAGCTCTATTTGTATGAAGAAAAAAAAATATATATATATATACATAAAATTTGTTTGGGTACAACATTACATGAGCATGCAATTACCACTTAAAGTAGCGCAGTGCTGAATAGCAAACAATGGCCTGGTCATGAAGGGGGTAAAACCTTCCGGAGCTCAAGTACTTCATGAATGATGTATTAATGAACTCCATTAATTTGTGCCTTTTATATTTTCCAGGTATAAAAGGCAGGTGCTGGGCCCTTTTAGGTAGAGCCCCCCCTGCAGTAATGTCAGGGGTGAGTCAGCACCCATATATAAGGCAGGTAGGGAGGGGCACGGGAGCCAAACAACCCACACCTATGAGGATATAACCAGCACATGTAGGCCCTGGACAGGGCAGGAGTCCGGGAGGAGTAGACCTGTACATAGGAGCCAGCTGTAGTCATTCTGCCCCTTATGAAGGTAGGTGCTAAAGCAGATTGCAGAAGGCCTTTCAGGCCAGGCTGGAGGTCACTGTGTACTTCCCTGGAGAGATGTACCTAGCAAGGAGGTGACTTCAGAGATCACAGTCCTGCGAGTACTAATGACCCTGGGCAGAGGAGAGCCTAAAGGGTGATGGATGCTAAAGTACATGCTTTCACCTGTGACTACTGTGGACCGTCCACTATATGTAATTGCTGTGTACTGTCAAGTGACTCCGGAATGTATGTCCTTGTGATGTGACTGTTTCCTGAAAAACACCGGTAAAGAGCAGTGAAACTATTTATTGTGTGGACATTACTTCTTTGGGACATAAAGGTCTAAGGTCGCCATGTGGAGGCCTATGGCAAAGGAGCAGGGCTCAAGATGGTGCAGGATTTCAACCTCAGCAGGAGGGACTGGGATTATTGATATTATGTGAGAAAGAGAGCATTCATACAGTGGGACCAAGAGAGGGTGGCTACATTCCTACACAATGGGACCAAGGGAGGGTGGTTACATTTTTACATACAATGGGACCAAGAGAGACTGGCTAGGTTCCTCAATACAATGGGACCAAGAGAGGGGGGCTATGTTCCTACATACAATGGGACCAAGAGAGGAGGGCTACGTTCCTCAATACAATGGGACCAAGAGAGGGTGGCTATGTTCCTACATACAATGGGACAGAAGAGAGGGTGGCTATGTTCCTACATACAATGGGACCAAGAGAGGGTGGCTAGATTCCTACATACAGTGAGACCAATAGAGGGTGGCTATGTTCCTACATACAATGGGACACAAGAGAGGGTGGCTATGTTCTTACATACAATGGGACCAAGAGAGGGTGGCTATGTTCCTACATACAATGGGACCAAGAGAGGGTTGCTACATTTCTGCATATAATGGGACCAACAGCGAGTGGTTATGTTTCTATATACAATGGGACCAAGAGAGAGTGGCTATGTTCCTACATACAATGGGACCAAGATAAGATGGCTATGTTCCTACATACAATGGGATCAAGAGAGGATGACAATAATTTTACATACAGTGAGACCAAGAGAGGGTAGCTACTTTTCTACATACAGTGCAAACAAGAGAGGGTGGCTATTATAATTCAAAAATTCGGATACATCCAAATTTCCGAATAACTTAAAATTTGTCCGAATTTCAATTCAGAACTAAATAAAACGGCACGTGTCTGGAGTGGAAAAACCCTTGTACTGCAATTAGCTGTAGTAATATTGCGTTGAATTAAACTTCTGTGCCTTATTGAAGAGTTAAGCTGCCTGTGGATATTGCCACGTCAGCAGGTGACCGCACTGTCTGCAAAGACTGGGTCTAAGGAGGTGTGTCAATGCATAAAGGGGCCTTTGAAAAAGAACAGGAATTGTGCACAGCTCCTAGGTGAGCCATCTTGTGGCTATCTATATGTCAAAGGTTACCAAGTACGACTACAATATGCAATCAGCACTGCTGCTCAACGAATGCTGTAAAGACAATCAGTGACTGGACATTATATGGTTTTCAGTGAAGAGCTTTTAACACTGAGCTCTAACAACTTCCAGAATTAGCAGCACACAAAGTGCCCCAGCCTGACAATGGAAGAAAACTTAATTTGCGTTCCACATGCGCTCATTCGGAAGCCAGCAAAGTACAGGACCGCCAGGCTCGCTTTGCATTTTCTTTAATAAGAGCGCCGTGACCATTTCAGATAATCAATATGCATACAATAGCTGCTCATTTCACCGTGACTGAGATTGCACTTATGCGTCTTATTAAAGCGGAATAATAGCCCGGCCGAGCAGCTTGAGACGTAAGCCGTAGAAGTTTTTATGTTCCCTTCATTCTAAACACAGGGACTGATAATTGTAATTCCATTTACATTCAGTCCATTGTTTGGATGAAATTTGCGACAGTGGAAAAAAGTGCTTTTAAACAAAAAAAAAAAAAGGTGTTTTAGATGAGCGAAGAAGTTTTTTGTTCTATTCTGTTAAAGTAAAATGCAGATTTCAAAAAGTTGCAATCCGTTCTTCTGAAAAAAAGTTTCAAACCTTCAGAGGAACAGAAAAGTTTGTTCAAAATTATACAAAAAGAACAGTGGTCCCCAAATTGCGGCCCTTTGCCTGCTTTTATCCAGGCCTTGGGTCATTATTTCCTCCGCTGTCAGCAAGAATGGAGCATAGTTCCTGCCACTGACACCGACAACAGGGCACTATTCCTCCCATTGACACCAATGACAGGGCACTATTCCTTCCACTGATACCAATGATGGGACACTATTCCTCCCACTGATACCAATGATGGGGCACTATTCCTCCCACTGACACCAATGATGGGGCACTATTCCTCCCACTGACACCAATGATGGGGCACTATTCCCCCCATTGACACCAATGATGGGGCACTATTCCTCCCACTAATACCAATGATGGGGCACTATTCCTCCCACTGACACTAATGATGGGACACTATTCCTCCCACTGACACCAATGATGGGGCACTATTCCTCCCACTGATACCAATGATGGGGCACTATTCCTCCGAATGATACCAATGATGGGGCACTATTCCTCCCACTAATACCAATGATGGGACACTATTCCTCCCACTGATACCAATGATGGGGCACTATTCCTCCGAATGACACCAATGATGGGACACTATTCCTCCCACTGATACCAATGATGGGACACTATTCCTCCCACTGACACCAATGATGGGGGACTATTCCTCCCACTGACACCAATGATGGGACACTATTCCTCCCACTGATACCAATGATGGGGCACTATTCTTCCCACTGACACCAATGATAGGGCATTATTCCTCCCACTGATACCAATGATGGGGCAGCACTCCTCCCACTGATACCAATGATGGGACACTATTGATCTTAAAAAAGAATCAAGCAACCAATTTTATACAAAAGTAAAAAAACAGAACCATATTACAATACTTCAACAGAAATCAAGGGAATACACATCCATGTCCAGAATATATACAATATATACATAATATTCTTAGAAAACTATTTACATAAAGCAGCAGAGAGGGTCTAAGAAGCACAACCCATCACCTATGTACGCAGCCATTTATCGAAAATTAATCATAAATAAAATCTGGGGTGATAAGAGACAGAAAGCCACACCCGGGAAAGAGACTCCTGGCAGTCAGGGAGCCTTGAAACCCCTCCACGCCTTCAACCAAGCCCCCCGACTCCGCTTGTCTCTCTCAAGCACCCGAATCTTCCCCACCTCATGCAAAATGTCCCTCTCCACTACCTGAATAGGAAGGATTTTATGCCGAGTGTTGAACTGACACCGTGCGTTCCAGGTGAAATAACGGACTACTAGACTAACTAAAAAAAGTGTATCTGAACAAAAAACCCCACCAATATCGAATGCTCCATACACCCACTCAGCATAACTCAGCCTGGAGAGGAAAGGAACATCGAGGGCCCTCCCCACCTGTTTGTAGACTTCTATGTTAAAAGGGCAAAGAAGCAGGAAATGGTCCATAGTCTCCTCCTCGCCTGCACACTCCTCCCGAGGACAGCTACGATCCATCTCACTGCGGAATTTCAAATTGCCCCAAACATAGAGCCTTCCGTGGAAGCATAACCAGGCCAGATCCCTAAATGTAAGGGGGTCTCAATCCAAATTAACCAGTCTTAACCCTGCCCTCAAAATTGGGCCTGGGCAATCCCTTAAGGCCAGTGGGTCATGAAAGACTTCACTCAAGGAACCGATCTGAGATCTTCAGCCGGCAATCGCCACTGCCCCATTAACTTCAGGCATGGAGCGATATAGGCTGATAGCTGACCACGATGACTCTTCACTTTGCCACCTTCTTCCCAAATAAATAGAAAGGCCTAAACCAAGATCTAAACACCCCTGCCCATCCAGGAGGTTCCACTGCAAGCATATTACCAATGTTAAACTTGAGAAATAGCAGTGAAAAGAAAAGAACTGAGTTGACCATATCTAAACCACCCTCCCCCCTGGATAGATAGGTGACATTCCTCTTGATGGAGTTCAGTCTGCTCCCCCACAGCATCTGTAAGAACACACTATTGACATGAGCATAGAGAGACACTGGAAAGATGCAGTCAAAGCTGACATACAAGAAGATCGGAATCAGGTAAGTCTTAATCAACCCTTTCCCTCAGAGATAACTTCCGTCTCTTCCAGCTAACCACCTTAGTATTGTCAATTTCCAGCCTGCCTTCCCAGTTTTTGAGGCCATAGTCGCTAGGTCCAAATTCAATGCCTAGTATCTTAATTTTTTCCTGGGGCACTGGAAAGGTGTCTGGGAGATCAAACCCCTCACCTTCCTTTCCCATCCAGAAAACGTCACTCTTTTCCTGATTCATCCTGGAGCCTGATGCTTCAGAGTACCATGATGTCAGCGAGATCACCTCCTTTGCTTCATCTGTCATAGTGACAATCACTGACACATCGTCTGCATAGGGACAACCCTCAAAGGCGGCTCACCCGGTAGCCCCACTGGTACCAAACACAACATGCCGCTTTCTAGCCTCCCAATAAAGGGGTCAATTGCAAACACATAGAGCAGGGGACTCAGGGGACAACCTTGGTGCACCCCAGAGCCAACCTCAAAGAGCTGCCCGACCCAACCATTAACAAGAGGAAAGCTTTCTGCCCCCTTATACAAAGCTTTCAACCAATCGACAAAACCACCTAGCAGACCGTACTTACTAAGGAGCAACCACAGGTACTCATGGTTAACGCAATCAAAAGCCTTTGCCTGATCCAATGCCAGAAAATACTTTCCTACAGCCTACAGCCCTGCATTGCTCCAAGGCTAACACCACTGTGAAGGTGCTCCTGCAATGGACCGAACAGTGCTGATGGCGAGAAAGCAAAGACTCTGCCACTGACGATAGGCGCCAGAAAAAAATCCTTGCCAGTACCTTTCTATCGACATTGAGAAGGCTGATGGGGCACCAATTCTGAATCATCGAATGATCTTTCGCATGAACTGTTAAAAACCTTTTTCCAAATGTGGGGCCAGAATAGACTTAAAGGCTTTGTAAAAAGCCTCTACCTAGAGTAGAGTCCAAAAAGCTTTCCATTCTATCATGGTCAAGCTATTTCCTCCTAAGAAGGTCAGCATAAAAGGACCTCTCGACCCCCTTAATGCCAACAACCGTTTTAACAGCTAGACCTTGTTTGCAGTTCTGGTAAGGGTCAGGCGAGTAGTACTTCCCATAGTCCCTCTTCAGAACCAAAGAGGCATGCCAGTCATATTGACACTTCCTGAGAAGGATTTTCACTTTGGAGATTGCCCCAGGATCTCTTCCTTTCGAGAGAAGAATATCCAGCTTCCTCCGTAAATGTTGGTAGGTCATGCATTTATCAAACTTTTCTATTGGCTAGGCCCCTGAAGAATCCAGCAATCCTCTTTTTGGTCAGCTCCCACCACTCAGCCTTGCTGCTACAAAAGTCCAGGATGGTCACCTGTGCCTGAAAGAATTCCTCAAAGGATTGTCAAACATGTTCTTCCTCGAGGAGAGTCAAATTCAATCTCCAAATGCCCTTGCCCCTCTGAGGAGCGTCTGAAGAATTCAAGACCACAGATAGCATACAGTGATCAGAGAATTCTACTGCCTGCACCACTGGGGGCGTGAAAGCAGAGTCTCCTTAAAAAAAACCTATCTATCCTACCCTGACTACTACCTCGATGAAAGGTGAACCTGGTGTCATCCAGGAGGTGCTTAATGTGCAAATCCACAAGACCAACATCCCTAACCATACTATTAAAAAAAAACACTATCATATCCCAGCTTGTCCCTGAAGTCCTTCCTGTCCTTGGGCCTAGTTACTGTATTAAGTCCCCTCCAAAGACCACTTGCCGGAATGTAAAAAGAAATGGCTTGATCCTTGTAAAAAGGCATTTCCTGTCCCGCTTTGTGTGCGGCCCATAAATATTAATTAGCCGCAGGTCCTGCCCTCCCACAAGGATGTCTAAGACCATACATCTCCCAATCTCCACCTCAATAACCTGCCAGACAGTTACCATGCCAGTTTTAAACAATACCACTGTAAGGCTTGACCACAAGAGACCAGTAAGATGGTCCATACCTCCACTCTCTCTTGGCCATATGAACATCTGCCAAGGAGGTGAGCCTAATCTCTTGTAAAAATAAAATTTCAGCATCTAATTGGCTGAACAAAAAGAAGGCCATAGAACGAGCTCTTGCTGACTTAATGCTGGCGACATTAATTGTTGCCACTTTAAATGGAGGGGGAACTGCCATTTGGGTTATTGGGTGGACTGCTCCTTAGCTCCCCTCTGCTGCTCATCACCAGAAGCCTCTCTCTTTCTTGAGGCCTCCTGCAACTCCATTTCAGAATCAGAACTTTGCTTTGAAGAAGCCCAGATGAGGAGCTTCCCATCCCTGTTCCATCCTCACCGCCTGCCACTTCCGCCTCCCAACCTTCTTCCTCTCCTCCAGGTACTGCAGGTCAGATCCAGAGATGCTCTCATCTCTTGCTTTTTTCTTTGAAGTCTTTACAGAAGATTTCTTTACAGAGGAAGAAGCAGCACCCTTTTTGGTACTCTCTACTACTCCTGGTGGGGGGGGAGGGGGACCTTCCTTTAAGTCAGACTTAGGTGGGGAAGACTCAGGGGGCACAGACTTGGAAGGTTCTGACACAAGAAGTGTAGGCTGGGGGGACACAGAGACAGACACAGAAAGAATACTTACAGACAGGAGGGGTGGCCACAGAAATTGTGGAGGGATCTTGAACAGGACCAGGGGAGTCAGTTACCGCAGAGGAGGATGGTACACCAGGGGCCTCACCCTCCATCCCGTCCAGCCTCAACAGGTCCTCTATTACCTCCTTCTCCATATTGTACCAGGCCTCAGGACATTGGCTGTAGGGGTGACCAAGGCACTGGCAAAGGTTGCACCTTATCATCTCGGTGCAGTCCTTAGCCACTTGACCCCAACTCCGACACACTGAACATATCAAGGCTGAACAGGAAGAGCTAAAATACCTCTTTTCTCCACAGCCGCGACACAGCTTTAGCTGACCAGGGTAAAAAATAGTCATCCTATCCCTCCCTATAAAAGCTGAGGAGGTTAGGTGACTTACAACATTCCCATCCCTGGTCAATATGACTGTTACCGACCAAGCCCCAGTCCAGATGCTATGCTCAAAAAACAGATAAACATAAATGAATAAGGTCATGCTCCTGTGGGTATATTATTGGAAAATAAGTCTCTAGCGAAAACTCCCAAAGAGTGAAGAAATTTTGACAGAAATGTATCCAGTGAAATTAAATGTATCCAACTTCCGTGATTCACCAGTACCACCATAGGGAATGCCAAAATGTCCGCTTACCAGAAAAGTTGGATTCACATGACCATACACCAGTAAATCAATCGGGCTTCTGCGGGATATACCCAGCGGGTCACCACCATACGATCAAACCGATGGAACCAACACCAGTCAGCCGACCAATCCACTGAACCTACAGATGGAGGGGGGGGAGAAACACTCCATGATCTCTCTTACACCATCAGATGACAGGCAGTACAGATGGAGAAAAAAAAAGGCTCCACATAGTGTAAATCTAAAACACCTTTTATTAAGATAGGTGTACAAAATGATAATAAAAGCCGGCATACAAAAGATAAAAACAGACTGCGATCAGCACCCAAGCCTCACCCTGGTCGCAGTCTGTTTTTATCTTTTATATGCCGGCTTTTATTATCATTTTGTACACCTATGTTAAGTGTGTATGGACTTTATTTATATATATATTATTAGCCTTTAACAATATACCCACGGGAGCTTGACCTTGCCCCTTGTGGTCGTTCACAAATTAATTTATGTTTATCTGTTTTTTAAGCTAATGTTTTAGCGCAGCGCTGTTTTTTGATATTTGTTTACACTACTGGTTAGGTAGAGCGCCTGCTGCTTTTTTTCTTTTGCGCATTTACTTTATCCTACAGATGCTACGCTCATCAAGGATTTTATCGGATTTGTCAAAACCTCATCATAATTCCTTAGCCAGACCTCTAAATCCCGAGCAGGAACACTCTCATCAGTGAGTATGATGGTTATCTTTTTCAGCGGTCAATTGTCTTCCCGCACCCCTTGAGTGCCGCCTCCCCCCAGCATGTTACATAGTTAGTCAGGTTGAAAAAAGACACAAGTCCATCTAGTTCAACCAAAAAAAAAAAATGTATATATATATATAAATAACCAAATAATCCCATATACAATCCTTCACCCACAGTTGATCCAGAGGAAGGCAAAAAACCCCAGCAAAGCCAATGATCCAATTTGCTATAACGGGGGAAAAAATTCCTTCCTGATTCCCCGAGAGGCAATCGGATTCACCCTGGATCAACTTTACCTAAAAATGTTACCACCCAGTTATATTATTTACATTAAGGAAAGAATCCAGGCCTTTTTTAAAGCAATCAACCGTGCTGGCCAAATCCACCTCTGGAGGGAGTCTATTCCACATTTTCACAACTCTTACTGTGAAGAAACCTTTCCGTATTTGTAGATGAAATCTTTTTTTCCTCTAGATGTAGAGTGCCCCCTTGTCCTTTGTGATGACCTTAAAGTAAATAACTCAACACCAAGTTCACTATATGGACCCATTATATATTTGTACATGTTGATCATATCCCCCCTTAATCTCCTCTTCTCAAGAGAGAATAAATTCAGTTCCTCTAATCTTTCCTCATTGCTGAGCTCCTCCATGCCTCTTATTAGTTTGGTTGCCCTTCTCTGCACTTTCTCCAGTTCCCCGATATCCTTTTTGAGAACTGGTGCCCAAAACTGAACTGCATATTCCAGATGAGGTCTTACTAATGATTTGTACAGGGGGGCAAAATAATGTCTCTATCTCTGGAGTCCATACCTCTCTTAATACAAGAAAGGATTTTGCTTGCTTTGGAAACCGCAGCTTGGCATTGCATGCCATTATTAAGCTTATGATCTACCAAAACCCCCAGATCCTTCTCCAGCATGTGGGTGCCGCTGTTCCCCATCCTGCTAATGACCTGCAAGTGACATATAAAATGCCCCTTTTAGGGTTCAGGTGCCACTGAGGATGAGGAAGAATGGTATGTATGTGAGCTGCTCAGGCTGAGAGGAAATGTTGTCCTGTGCCTGCTGCTATGAGTGCTGCCTGGGAAGGAGCCCACCCATGCTCCAGACAGATAAGAGCAGAAGATCCCATGAGCTGCACATCAGAACAAGGCCTGCTGTGTGTAGACAAGTGGCAGTCTCAGCACGCCCCTAATGCATTTCACTCCGTCCACTGGAGTTTACTAATGGGGTCACTGAGGAAGAAGGTAACGAAGCCCAATCATCACTCTATTAGCTTTATTGGACCCCTAATGTCTCATGAAAGATAAGCTGTGTTCTGAACCCATGACTTCTGCTGCATCTGGCAGTAGCACTTCTTGCTGAGCCACCTGAGAAAGCTCCCTGCTCCCTCCCAGGCAGCACTCATAGCAGCAGGCACAGAACTACATTTCCTAGCAGCCTGAGCAGCTCACATACATACCTTTGGGCAATCTAGTCTTGGACCTTGTTTCTGGTGAACCTTGAACTCTGCTCCTCCCATGAACTTCTTATTTAACCACTTGCCGACCGCCACAGCGTGACGGCGGCAAAGTGGCTCATTATCGTGAAACGCCGTCACAGGGCGGCGGCCACGATAACTAGCATTGTGAGCGCGCGCGGCGCAGGAGGCGCTCACGCTCACTGTGTTCGGGGGGTGGGCACGGAGCGGGTAGGGCGGACTCGATCGCCGCCCGCTAACCGGGATGGAAGCCCCCCCACACACAGTGAAAGAACGGAGGTCTGTGTAAGTAAACACGGATCTCCGTTCTGTTAGAGAGGGAAGGGCGGTGATCACAGGCTTCCTGTATATGGAAGCTGCGATCATCCCCTTCACCCAGCCAGGGCAGCGCACACACAGTTAGAACACGCCCAGGGAACACAGTTAACCCCTACAGCGCCCCCTGCAGGTTAACCCCTTCACTGCCAATGGCATTTACACAGTAATCAGTGCATTTTTATAGCACTGATCGCTGGATAAATGCCAATGGTCCCAAAAAAGTGTCAAAATGGTCTGACGTGTCCGCCGCAATATCGCAGAACCGCTAAAAATCGCAGATCGCTGCCATTACTAGTAAAAAAAAAAAAAGAATTAAAAACCCCAGAAATTAATTCTCATCGTCCATAAACGCAGCAACGTTTGCGCAAACCAATCAATAAACTCTGATTGCGATTTTTTTTACAAAAAATATGAGGAAGAATATAAATCGGCCAAAACCGATGGAAAAAAATGTTTTTTTATATGCTTTTTTTGGATTTGGATTTTAGCAAAAAGTAAGAAATTTGGGGTTTTTTTTGCAAAATTCTCGCTCTTCTTTTGTTTATAGCGGCAATCAGAAATGACACAGACGGGATCAAATACCACCAAAAGAAAGCTCTATTTGTGGGGAAAAAAGGACGCAATTTTTGTTTGGGTACAACGTCGCACGACTGCGCAATTGTCAGTTAAAGGGACGCAGTGCCGAATTGCAAAAAGTGCTGTGGTCCTAAAGTGGGAAATCCTTCCGGGGCGGAAGTGGTTAAGCCATGCCTTTGTACTTCCTGCATACCAGATTATTGTGTTCTCTCCAGCTAATATCTGGCTCTTTTCTTTTCTACTGTCATCCGTATCTTCACTACCATTTGTTACTGACCTTAGCTTGTTCCTTGACTAAACTTCTGCTCAATCCCAACCTGCAATCATTCATTTATGACCTTTGGCTTGTTCCTCAACTACACCTCCTCTCAATCCCAACCTACAACCACTTGTTACCGTCCTTTGGGTTGATTACTGACTACACTTCTTCTTGATTCCAACCTGCTATATCTGCTACTGGACCCCGGCATGCTTATCTGCTGATAGGGTAATCCTGAAGATGGCGGCATGGTACTAGCATGCAGCAAAACCCATTGGAAGCTCTGGTGAACACCAGTTAGTAGTACTTGGAACGCACACCTTGGATGAGCCCACTGTTAGAGTGACCTTCTTGTGTACTGATGACTTGAGGGGGCTTTTAAAGCACCGCCTATGGAAAATATAGGGTACCGAAATGTGACGTTCCACAAGCACATTTGTGCTCATAAGTTTACATACCCTGTCCGAATTTATGATTTCTTGGCCATTTTTCAGAGAATATGAATGATAACACAAAAGCTTTTCTTTCACTCATGGTTGGTGTTTGGCTGAAGCCATTTATTATCAATCAACTGTGTTTACTCTTTTTATATCATAATGACAACAGAAACTACCCAAATGACCTTGATCAAAAGTTTACATACCCCAGTATTTTAATGACATGTATTTCCCCCTTTAACATCAATGACAGCTGGAAGTCTTTGTTGTATTTGTGGATGAGGCTCTTTATCTTCTCAGATGGTAAAGCTGCCCATTCCTCTTGGCAAAAAGTCTCCAGTTCCTGGAAAGTCTTGGGCTGTCTTGCATGAACTGCATGTTTGAGATCTCCCCAGAGTGGCTCAATGATATTGAGTTCAGGAGTAGTGTTGAGCGAACCCGGACTGTAAAGTTCGGGTCCGTACCGAACTTTTGGGTGTCCGGGACCCGGACCCGAACCCGGACTTTTAAAAAAAAATCTGGGTTCGGGTCCGGGGTTCTGGTAATTTTACTAGAAGTTCTGAAAATTACTGTAAAAAAGTCCTGGAAAGTCCTAGAGGTCTGCAAAAGGAAGGAAAATGGGGTAAGGGTGGGACAAGTGCCCTGCAAAGAAATGGGAACAGGGAAATAACTTTAAATATTTAAAAAAAAAATAAAAGCATAAAAAAAACAAAAATGGAGGTGGATGTGGACCATCTTCAAACTGGGTCTGAAAAGTATTAATTAACGGTAGAAGACATATCACTGTTCTAAAATCATCTTCAAACTGTGTGAAAAAAGTATAAATTAGCCAGGAGAATCCATATCACTGTTCTACAATCATCTGGAAACTGTGTGTTAAACTTAATCTAAAACCGGGAGAACCCATATCACTGTTCTACAATCATCTGGAAACTGTGTGTTAAACGTAAACTAAAACCAGGAGAACCCATATCACTGTTCTAAAATCATCTGGAAACTGTGTGTTAAACTTAAACTAAAACCGGGAGAACCCATATCACTGTTCTAAAATCATCTGGAAACTGTGTGTGCAACTATAGCAGAGCAAAGCCATATCCCTGTTCTAAAATCATCTAAAAACTGTGTGTGAAAATATATCAGAGAAAAGCCATATCCCTGTTCTAAAATCATCTAAAAACTGTGTGTGAAACTATAGCAGAGCGCAGCCATATCCCTGTTCTAAAATCATCTAAAAACTGTGTGTGAAAATATAGCAGAGAGAAGAACAGGAATATGGCTTCGCTCTGCTATAGTTTCACACACAGTTTTTAGATGATTTTAGAACAGGGATTAGTGACAAGATTTTAGTAGATTTTTGACACACACTTTGATATCGTCTCGCTTCGGTATAGGGACAAGATTTTAGTAGATTTTTGACACACACTTTTATATAGTCTCT
>BLSH010287291.1:1288894-1300438 GCA_018402905.1 Glandirana rugosa | reverse complement strand
ACAACTGTGATGCCCCCCCCCCCCCCCCCATTGCATACTAGGCCCCGTGGATCTGGTATGAATTTTAAGAGGAACCTCATGCCAAAATGTAAAAAAAAAGCTGCATGGGGCCCCCCAAAATCCATACCAGACCCTTATCTGAGCATGCAGCAAGCTCTCCACTCCTCCTGAACCATACCAGGCCACATGACCTCAACATGGGGGAGGAGAATTTGGGGCAGGGGCATGTTGAAGGGGACAAGGCCTCTTCCCAACAACCCTGGGCTGTGGTTGTGGTGGTCTGCTGGCATGGGGCTTATCAGAATCTGGAAGCCCCCTTTAACAACGGGGCTCCAGACTCCACCCCCCATGTGAATGCATATGGAATTACTCATTCACCAAAAAAAGTGTCAACAATAAAAAGACAGGAGGCAGTTTCTGACAATTCCTTTATTAACCACTTCAGCCCCGGAAGGATTTCCAGCTTTAGGACCGGAGCCCTTTTTGCGATTCGGCGCTGCGTCGCTTTAACTGAAAATTGCGCGGTCATGCGACGTTGTACCCAAACGAAATTTGCGTCCTTTTTTTCTCACAAATAGAGCTTTCTTTTGGTGGTATTTGATCCCCTCTGCGTCATTTCTGATCGCCGCTATAAATAAAAGAAGAGCGAGAATTTTGCAAAACAACCCAAATTTCTTACTTTTTGCTAAAATACAAATCCAAAAAAAAAAAATATAAAAAAACATTTTTTTTCACCGTTTTTGGCCGATTTATATTCTTCCTCATATTTGTGATAAAAAAATCGCAATCGCCGTTTATTGATTGGTTTGCGCAAAAGTGGTCGCGTTTACGGATTATGAGAATTCATTTTTGGGGTTTTTAATTTTTTTTTATTTTTTACTAAAAATGGCGGCGATCTGCGATTTTTTGCGGTACTGCGATATTTCAGCGGACATGCCGGACCATTTTGACACTTTTTTGGGACCATTGGCATTTATACAGCGATCAGTGCTATAAAAATGCATTGATTACTGTGTAAATGGCATTGGCAGTGAAGGGGTTAACCTGCAGGGGGCGCGCTAAGGGTTAACTGTGTTCCCTGGGCGTGTTCTAACTGTATGGGGGACTGCCTATCTGGGGAAGGGAAGTGGTCACAGCCTTCACGTAAAGGAAGGCTGTGATCACAGCCCTTCCCCCTCTCACAGAGCGGAGGTCCGTGTTTACATACACGGACCTCCGCTCACTCGCTCCGGGGAGGCCATCGCGGGTAGCCGGCGGCAATCAAAGCCGCCGCACCCGCTCCCTGGCCCCCCCTGGACACAGTGAGCACGCGGGCGCGCCTCCGGCGGCGCGCGCGCGCTCACTATACTCGTTCCCGCAGCCGCCGTCGTATGACGGCGATTTGCGGGAACGAGCCACTTTGCCGCCGTCAGATGCCGATCGGCGGTCGGCAAGTGGTTAACTTTTGCACAAACCAATCAATATACGCTTATTGGGATTTTTCTTTTTTACCAAACACATGTAGCAGAATACATATCGGCTTAAATTAATGAAGAAATTAGATTTTTTACATGTTTTTCTTGAATGCTTTGTAGCAGAAAGTAAAAAAAAATTATATATATATTTGTTTGTAGCGCAAAAAAACATAGGTGTGCGCACAGGTTGTGCCAGGTGTGCCTGGGCACGCCGTAATCAACCTGTGTGGCGTATGTCACCCCTGTTTAGACCCCTGATATTTCACCAAATAAAAAGAAAAATTCTCCTTGTTTCTTTTTTTCTCCTAAAAAATTGTAAAAAATAAATAAAATCGTAAAAAAATAATAAAAAATAAAATAGATAAAAATAAAAACTACTGACACCAACCTCTGCCCTCGTGACACCGTCCACTGCTTTACTGACACCATCAGTATATATATATAGATGCACGCACATGCATATGTGTTTGAACTTTGGGGTGGACACCCTAATGCAATAGGCTGCGCACAGCTATGGCAAAAAAAAATGAAATCCGCAGGGGTGATCAAATACCACCAAAAAAAAGCTCTTTTCCGCGTGAAAAAGAGGACATAAATTAGGTATGATTGCGCAATTGCCAGTTAAAGTAAGGCAGTGCCGCATCGCAAAAAATGGCCTGGTCGTGAAGGGGGGGTAAATATTCCGGAGGTCAAGTTGTTGCAGACACCTGCCTTTTGTTATTCTGAAGAAATAGCTGTTTGTTTCTCTGTGTCCATGCGCCGAGTGAATGGGAGTGGATTTTATAATTATCAATCAGCTGCTGCACCTGCAGGGCTCTAATGAGGAAAGTGGGAGGGTCTGCATCCCTTCAGACGTGATTTCCCCTTTTGGGAGTTTCTCACCTAAAATGACATTTTTCTTTCGGACTTGTATCTGAGTGCAGACTTCTGGGAAAACCAGTGAGCCAATCACACAAGCAGGAAATCCGGGGGGGGCGCTCTCTACGCCACCCCTCTAGGTGGCCATATTGAATTTTACAGAAAATTACAGCGGCTAATTAACCACTTCACACAGGGAGGAAGTCCTGGACCTTGAGGGCTGATTTCTGAATGATGGGTGCAGCTCCAGGCACCATTCAGATATCATTCTTTCCGGCCAGCAAATCCCTGCATCATAAGAATGATCATAGCGGCAGCTCAGCCGCTAGATCGTTCTTATAGGCAGCAAGAGGGGACGACCCCCCCACCCCTCTCGCCACCCTCCGGTGCTTCTCCCAGGCCGCCCGTATGATCGGCGCCAGGGAGAAGAGATCCCTTGCCGCTGGATGTTTGTCAGGGAGATGGCTGGTCATCTCTATGACCCTCGGAGGGCCGAGCGCGACGTTATGACGTCACGTCCGGGCCGGCTTTAGCAAACAAAGCCGTGGAGCCTGATCTCGGTCATTCCAGCTTGGAGGAGAGATGTGGGGTCTTGCTGACCCCACATCTCTCCATAAAGAGGACCTGTCACGCACTATTCCTATAACAAGGGATGTTTACATTCCTTGTAGTAGGAATAAAAGTGATAAAAAAAAAATAAATAAAGAGGCAGTGTAAAAATATAAAAAAAATAAAGATAAAATGAACAATAAAAAAATAAATAAAGAGGCAGTGTAAAAATAAAAAAAAAAGATAAAATAAACAATAAAAAAATAAATAAAAAGACAGTGTAAAAATAAAAGAATACAGATAAAATAAACAATAAAAAAAATTAAAGAGACAGTGTAAAAATAAAAAAAGATAAAATAAACAATAAAAAAAATTAAAGAGAGAGTGTAAAAATAAAAATTAAAGATAAAATAAACAATAAAAAAAAATTAAAGAGAGAGTGTAAAAATAAAAAAAAAAGATAAAATAGACAATTAAATTTTTTTTTAAAGAGACAGTGTAAAAATAAAAAAATAAAGATAAAATAAACAATTAAAAAAAAATGAAAGAGACAGTGAAAAAAAAAAAGCTAAAATAAACAATAAAAACAAATTTAAGAGACAGTGTAAAAATAAAAAATAAAGATAAAATAAACAATAAAAAAAATTGATTAAAGCGCCCCGTCCCCGCGAGCCCACTCACAGAAGTGAATGCATACGTACGTCGCACCCACATATGCGACGTTCAAATCCCACATGTGAGGTATCGCCGCGTGCGTTAGAGCGAGAGCAATAATTCTAGCACTAGAACTCCTCTGTAACTTTAAACATGTACCCTGTAAAAAAAATGTAAAGTGTCACCTATGAAAATTTTTAAGTGCCAAAGTTTGGCGCAATTCCACATGTGTTCACAATTTTAAAGCGTGACATGTTAGGTATCTATTTACTTGGCGTAACATCCTCTTCTATAATATACAAAAAATTTTGCTAATTTTACTGTTTTTTTATTATTATTCATGAAACTTTTTTTTTTCCAAAAAAAAAGTGTTTGAATAATTCCTGTGCAAATACCGTGTGACATAAAAAGTTGCACTGAATGCCATTTCATTCCCTAGTTCAGAGGTTCTCAACTCCTCGGGACCCACTAACAGGCCAGGTTTGCAGGATAACTGAAATGCATCACAGGTGATGGAATTTCCTGCTCAGTGATTGCAGTATTCTAGTCTGCATCTCCCCAAGTTAATACTGAAAATCTGGCCTGTTGGTGGGTTCTGAGGACAGGAGTTGAGAACCACTGCTCTAGGGTCTCTGCTAAAAAAAACATATTTCATATTTGGGGGTTCTGAGTAATTTTTTAGCAAAAAAAAAATGATGATTTTTACATATAGGAGAGGAGTGCCAGAAACAGCCCGGATGGGAAGTGGTTAAAAAGGAAAGGTGAACTTTTAATTAACCTTGTGCCACAATTGCATACGCTATATCAGGGATATGCAATTAGTGGACCTCCAGATGTTGCAGAACTACAAGCCCCATGAGGCATAGCAAGACTCTGACAGCCACAAGCATGACACCCAGAGGCAGAGGCATGATGAGACTTGTAGTTTTGCAGCATCTGGAGGTCCGCTAATTGCTTATCCCTTTGCTATATCGTTGCTTTTTGGGTTTTTTTATTTGCTATTTTTTCCCTCCGCAAAAGAAGAGTTACCCTTTAAATACGGAATTCCTGTGCGTATTTATGGTTAAAAAGCCCATTCTGAAGGTCAATCAGCGGGGTCATCTTCCTGCTCGGTCGGAGGAGGTCCTGTTCTCTGAAGTCGCACACTGATAGAGAAGGGATCATGCCAGCTTTTCGCACTGCCTTGTATAATGCAGGGGCTCCGTGTTATCGCGCTCGCACATGAAAGTGCGCAGTGAGAAGTGCCGATTAGTCACAGGGAACGAACGGGTGATCTGTAGCATGAAACTGCTAAAAATTCCTCGCCGTGCCCTCACACGTAAAGCAAAATCTGCTGAAGCAAATCTAATGTTCTTAGTAAGGCGCGATTCCTGGAAGTGGCGGCGGACGGACATATGTGAGAGGTGCTCCCAGGCGGAATGAAATGTAAAGAAATTATTACCGCTATATGTAGGAAATATTGGATTCCAGAAGAGTTGTCTTGTTTTTTTTATAGAAATAATGCTCGGGGGAAAAAAAATTGTATTTATATGTGTCTGTGCTGAACTAAATTTAATACCATTTTAGTCGACTAAAATACAACTAAAACAATTGAGATGACTAAAATACGACTAAAACTAAAATGCCATTTTAGTCAAAAGACTAAGACTAAAACTAAATGTAACGTCAGAATTAACACCGGTCTGTAGTGCATGTTCATACCTCAATATCATAAATAATAACATATTGGATTTGTCACTACAGGAGTATATAATGAGTTTGAAAATTGTAGAGAAATGCTTAAATAATGCATTACAATGTAACTACACCCATTAAAATGATTTTAGTCTACTAAAATGTACTGGAGATTTTAGTCAAAAATGTAGGACATTTTAGTCGACTAAAATGTTCTATAGATTTAGTCGACTAAATACGACTAAAACTAAAACAATTGCAGAAGACTAAAATGGGACTAAAACTAAAATGCCATTTTAGTCCTAAGACTAAGACTAAAACTAAATCAAAATTTGCTACCAAAATTCCTGACTTTCGTGGCTCTAATTTGGGACTAAACTTTGGCTGTTTGGGCAAATGCCTGAACTCTTGCCCATTCCGCCCCCCCACCCCAAGCCCAAGTGGCATTTCTACAGCTCCTATATTTGACAGCTTCATATTGCCAATGGTTCCTAAGGAAGCACCCGCTGTGTCCCTAGCAACCACCAACATCATCAAGAATCCTTGGCCACGAAAGCAAAGGTGGTGGACATGGCAATGATATCATCTTATCTTTTTTTTTTTATGAATTAGTAGGGACTACTATGTACAGGGGGGGGGGGGGAACAATTTTTGATCCCATGCAGGTAGGTTTGCACACTTACAAACAAAGGGTCTATAATTTTTATCATAGGTGTATTTTATATGATAGAGACAGAATATCAACCAAAATTCCAGAAAAAATACCACATGATACAAATGTTATAAACTAGGTTGCAGTTCAGTGAGTAAAATAAGTATTTGATGCCCAAGCAAAACTTGACTTAGTAGTTGGTGTAGAAGCCCTTGTTGGCAAGCACAGAGGTCAGACGTTTCTTGTAGTTGGTTGCCAGGTTTGCAGACATCTCAGGAGAGGTTTTGGTTCACTCTTCTTTACAGATCTTCTCTAAATCCTTAAACTTAATGTGCTTCTTCTTGAACCATTCCTTTGCTGTCTTGGCGGTGTGTTTTGGGTCATTGTCAGGGGCGGCCCGTCCATTAAGAGCGCACGGGCACCGTCCCCTCTATCCTCGCCACCCCCTATATGCTAAATGGATATATTCATGCTTAGCATGCCGCCATGGCCACCCTCTAATTAAGGCATCCGGCTCCTTTCAGGAAGCAGGGCAGCTGAATTACAGCGGCGGGGGATGTTATCTTGAAGCACCTGATTGGAGCCATAGGCTCTAATAGGTTTCAAAATAGAGTGGACTCAGAGTGCAGAGGATTGCACTTGCAAGCCCACTCACGTGTGTTAGAAAAGTAAATGAATATTTGCTTTTCTAACACTGAATCGGCTCTCCGCAATACGCACTCGCCGGACACCACTGCCCACCCCCCTGCTTCCTAGGTGGGGTAGGATGTCCCAACTGCCCTGGGGGGGGTGCTGTCAGTGCCGCAAGCCCTGCGGTGGGGGGCTTCCCTTATAGAGAGTTAAGGACTGAGGGTGTGTGGCCTGGAGAAAACACTGATCGCTGAACGGCTGATCACCTGTGCCATTGGTGCTGATCACATACAGCCCACTGTCTCTAATCACACCTTGCACACTAATCTTGTCAAAAACCTCTCCTTCCTACCTGATGCTGTATACCCTATCTGGTGGGTGCTGTATACTCTATATGGTGGCTGCTGTATACCCCTATCTAGTGATGCTATATATAGCCCTATCTGGTGATGCTATATATACTCCTATCTGGTGATGCTGTATACCCTATCTAGCAATGCTGTATACCCTATCTGGTGATGCTGTATACCCTAGCTGGTGATGCTGTATACCCTAGCTGGTGATGCTGTATACCCTATCTGGCAATGCTGTATACCCTATCTGCCGATGCTGTATACTCTAGCTGGTGATGCTGTATACCCTAGCTGGTGATGCTGTATACCCTATCTGGTGATACTGTATACTCTAGCTGGTGATGCTGTATACCCTAGCTGGTGATGCTGTATACCCTAGCTGGTGATGCTGTATACCCTAGCTGGTTATGCTTTATACCCTATCTGGCGATGCTGTATACCCTATCTGGTGATGCTGTATACTCTATACCCTATCTGGCTATGCTGTATACCCTATCTGGTGATGCTGTATACCCTGTTTGGTGATGCTGTATACCCTATCTGGCAATGCTGTATACCCTATCTGGTGATGCTGTATACCCTATCTGGTGATGCTGTATACCCTATCTGGCGATGCTGTATACCCTATCTGGCGATGCTGTATACCCTATCTGGTGATGCTGTATACCCTGTACCCTATCTGGTGATGCTGTATACCCTATATGGTGGATGCTGTATACCCCATTTGGTGATGCTGTATATACCCCTATCTGGTGATGCTATTTATACCCCTATCTGGTTATGCTGTATACCCTACCTGGCGGTGCTGTATACCCTACCTGGTGGTGCTGTATACCCTATCTGGCGATGCTGTATACCCTATCTGGCGATGCTGTATACCCTATCTGGCGATGCTGTAAAGCCTATCTGGCGATGCTGTATACCCTAGCTGGTGATGCTGTATACCCTATGCCCTATCTGGCTATGTTGTATTGCCTATCTGGTGATGCTGTATACTCTAGCTGGCGATGCTGTATACCCTAGCTGGTGATGCTGTATACACTAGCTGGTGATGCTGTATACCTTATCTGGCGATGCTGTATACCCTATACGGCTATGTTGTATACCCTATCTGGTGATGCTGTATACCCTATCTGGTGATGCTGTATACTCTAACTGGTGATGCTGTATACTCTAGCTGGTGATGCTGTATACCCTAGCTGGTGATGCTGTATACCCTATACACTATCTGGCAATGCTGTATACCCTATCTGGTGATGCTGTATACCCTATCTGGTGATGCTGTATACCCTATCTGGCGATGCTGTATACCCTATCTGGCGATGCTGTATACCCTATCTGGTGATGCTGTATACCCTGTACCCTATCTGGTGATGCTGTATACCCTATATGGTGGATGCTGTATACCCCATTTGGTAATGCTGTATATACCCCTATCTGGTGATGCTATTTATACCCCTATCTGGTTATGCTGTATACCCTACCTGGCGGTGCTGTATACCCTACCTGGCGGTGCTGTATACCCTATCTGGCGATGCTGTATACCCTATCTGGCGATGCTGTATACCCTATCTGGCGATGCTGTAAAGCCTATCTGGCGATGCTGTATACCCTAGCTGGTGATGCTGTATACCCTATGCCCTATCTGGCTATGTTGTATTGCCTATCTGGTGATGCTGTATACTCTAGCTGGCGATGCTGTATACCCTAGCTGGTGATGCTGTATACACTAGCTGGTGATGCTGTATACCTTATCTGGCGATGCTGTATACCCTATACGGCTATGTTGTATACCCTATCTGGTGATGCTGTATACCCTATCTGGTGATGCTGTATACCCTATCTGGTGATGCTGTATACTCTAGCTGGTGATGCTGTATACCCTAGCTGGTGATGCTGTATACCCTATACACTATCTGGTGATGCTGTATACCCTATCTGGTGATGCTGTATACCCTATCTGGCGATGCTGTATACCCTATCTGGCGATGCTGTATACCCTATACCCTATCTGGCTATGTTATATACCCTATCTGGTAATGCTGTAAACCCTATCTGGTGATGCTGTATACCCTAGCTGGTGATGCTGTATACCCTAGCTGGTGATGCTGTATACCCTATACCCTATGTGGCTATGTTGTATACCCTATCTGGTGATGCTGGGCTGTATACTCCTGACACAATGGGTGGAATCTATAAGGGGTTGGGCTTATGAGAAGTGGGAGGGGTCATAAAGGAAGGACGGGTCTGGCATTCCCCCATCCTAAAATTTCACCAGGCTCTACTGGCCATTGTCATGCTGGAAGACCCATCTATGACCCATCTTCAGTATTCTGGCTGAGGGAAGAAGGTTCTCATCCAAGCTTTTACAATATATGACCCCGTCCATTGGCCCCTCAATGCAGCACAGTCGGCCTGTACCTTTTGCAGAGAAACAGCCCCAAAGCATAATGTTTCCACCTCCGTGCTGACTGTAGGGATGTTGTTCTTGGGGTCATAGTCAGCAGTTAATGCCAACAAGCTTAATTTTGTTCTCATTTGACCACAACACTTTCTCCCAATCCTTCTCTGAATCAGTTAGATGTTCATTGGCATGACTGTGCATGTGGTTTGTTGAGGAGGGGAACTCGCTGTGTTTTAGGGCCCAGGGCTCTAATCACGTGCTTCCCATAGGTCCGGAGCTACTCCTCTACTTTCTACACTCGTTGAATCACAAAACAGGTCCATATGTCATTGGGGTGGCAGTAAAGTGATGGGGGCCAAGGTCAATCATCTGCTCTGGGACCCATAGGTCTGGAGCTACATCATTCCGCTGTTTACTAGGCTTGGTGTGTCGTAGAACAAACCTATAAATCACTGGGGTGGCAGTAAAGTGTGGTGGGGCAGTATGGGGGGGGGGGGGGGGGACAAGGTCAATCATTTGAATTTGGACCCACGGGTCTGGAGCTACTCCACTACTTTCTACGTTCATTGCATCATAGAATAGATCTATAAATCAGCCTACATAGGAAGAAAATGTGTTTATTATAGTACAGCCGGAGGCACTTACAATATGATGTACCTTGCAGCTACTTCCCCGCTATACCCCCATTGGGCACTAACATAATAAAGTAACTTTCTAATCCTAAAGGTAACACAATTGTGCATCACCTGAATATAGCAGCATAATTGCCTAATGAGAATCCATTAACATATTAGTAATGATTCTTCCCCGTTATCGCTTTCTCCCCAAGGCCTGGTGTACCATCCTTATCCTATGGTGTACAGAATGTAACCAGGCGGCTTATTCTGTATGAAGAGAATAAACAGAAGATTCAGCATTCTTCTGCTCACCCCATAAAGAGGACCTGTACTGCTACCGATAAGAATGAGTAAGGTAATGCATGGGATTAGGCTACTTTCGGAGGGGCGGTATCGGTAAATCGCGGCGCATTTACTGCTATTATAGCGGCACTATGGCCACTGATGGGCACTTTATGTCTCACCACCGTTGTTACACAGTCAAGCAATGTACAAATAAAAGATGAAGTTGTAACTTTAATATCATTTACAAATAAAAGAACAAAAAATGTATGTTTTGTATAATTTATAGAGTTGATCGAACCCCCGGATGTTCGGGTTCGGCCAAACTTCTGGAAAAAGTCAAAGTTCGGTACCGAACTCGACCCGAACTTTATCCCGGAAGTCAATGGGGACCCGAACTTTTCGGCACAAAAATGGCTGTAACAAAGTCCTGGCAAGTGCTAGAGGGCTGCAAAAGGAAGTAAAATGGGGGTAAGAGTAGGGCAATTGCCCTACAAAAAAATGGGGATGGGGAAAATAAATTATTATTATTATTATTATACAGAATATATATAGCGCCGACAGTTTGCGCAGCGCTTTACAATATTAGGGCAGACAGTACAATCACAATACAATTCAATACAGGAGGAATCAGAGGCCCCTGCTCAGTAGACCTTACAATCTAGGAGGGAGGGTTAAATGATACGAGAGGGAAATAACTGTGGGGGGATGGGTTGATTGAGAAAAAAAAAGTGTAGTTGTTAGGTGGAGGCAGGATAAGCTTCCCTGAAGAGAAACGTTTTCAGGGATCGCCTAAAGGTGGATAGATTGGGGATAGACTGACAGATTGGGGTAGGGAGTTCCAGAGGATGTAAGCAGCTCGGGAGAAGTCTTGGAGGCGAGTATGAGAGGAGGTGATGAGGGAGCTGGAGAGCAGGAGGTCTTGAGAGGAGCGAAGAGGGAGTTCAGGTTGGTATTTTGAGACCAGGCTGGTGATGTAGCTGGAAGCAGAGTTGTGGATGGCTTTGTAGCTCATTGTTAGTATTTTGAACTTAATTCGTTGGGCGAGTGGCAGCCAATGAAGGGATTGGCAGAGGGAGGTGGCAGACGAGCAGTTTGTAAGGTGGATGAGTCTGGCAGCGGCATTCATGATGGACTGGAGGGGGGAGGGGTCTATGTAAAGGTAGGCCAGCGAGGAGGGAGTTGCAGTAGTCGAGGCGAGAGATGACCAGGGAGTGAATCAGGAGCTTTGTGGTTTCATTGGTTAGGAAGGGACGTATTTTAGAGATGTTGCGGTGGTTGAGGCGGCAAGCCTTAGAAAGTGATTGGATGCGGGGCCAAAAGGAGAGTTCAGAATCCAGGATAACACCAAGCACCCTGATATGTGGGGATGGGTGGATGGTTGTGCCATTGCTCTTGACAGAGCAAGGGGTATGTT
>BLSH010287291.1:1273394-1285395 GCA_018402905.1 Glandirana rugosa | reverse complement strand
AACAAGATATTAGTAGAGGATCAAGATATCCCTCTCCAAGGACGACGAGGACATTCCCTGTCTAATAACAAGATATTAGTAGAGGATCAAGATTTCCCTCTCCAAGGTCGACAACGACATTCCCTGTCTAATAACAAGTTTTTAGTAGCGGATGAGGATATCCGGGTCCAAGGTCGACAACGACATTCCCTGTCTAATAACAAGTTTTTAGTAGAGGATCAAGATTTCCCTCTCCAAGGTCGACAACGACATTCCCTGTCTAATAACGAGATATTAGTAGAGGATCAAGATTTCCCTCTCCAAGGACGACGAGGACATTCCCTGTCTAATGACAAGATATTAGTAGAGGATCAAGAATTCCATCTCCAAGGTCGACAACGACATTCCCTGTCTAATAACAAGTTTTTAGTAGCGGATGAGGAGGAACCTCTCCCTATAGAACTAGGAGATGATTATAGAACAATAATCTGTCCCTTACAGGAGCAGCAGGAACCTCTCCCTATAGAACTAGGAGATGATTATAGAACAATAAACTGTCCCTTACAGCAACAGCTGGAACCTGACCCTATAGGAGTAGGCGATGATTCTTGAACAATAATCTGTCCCTCTAAGCAGTAACCTCTACCTAGTGCAGTCAGATTGTTCTGTAATGCAGGGTGAGATCTGCAATCTGTCACTCAAAGCAGCAGTAGTAGTAATCTCTAATTAGTCCAGAATCAGATCGTTCTGTAATGCAGGATGAGATGTTAAAATTTCTGCAATCTGTCCCTCACAGCGCCGGCAGCATCCTCTCCCTACACTAGTCAGAGTCTCAGAGAGCATGTGACTGCAGCACTAAGTGACTCCAGCTTATAAAGAGGCTGGGTCACATGATGCACTGGCCATTCACAGCCATGCCATTAGTAGGCATGGCTGTGATGGCTTCTAAGGGCAAACCAGTGAAACCCTTGTTGATTGGCTGCCCTGCAGCTATTCAACATGCATGATCAAATACCTGAACCCAGAACCCGAACGTTTTTTGAAATGTCCGGGTTCGTGTCCGGGTCCCGGACACCCCAAAGTTCGGTACGGACCCGAGCCTTACAGTTCGGGTTTGCTCAACTCTAATCATTTATAAATAAAAGATAAAATTTCATCTTTTAATATCATTTACAAATAAAAGAATAAAAAAATGTATGTTTTGTATAATTTATAAATAAAAGATAAAATTGTATCTTTAATATCATTTACAAATAAAAGAACAAAAAAATGTATGTTTTGTATCATTTACAAATAAAAGATAAAATTGCATATTTTAATATCATTTACAAATAAAAAATAAAAAATGTATGTTTTGTATCATTTACAAATAAAAGATAAAATTGTATCTTTAATATCATTTACAAATAAAATAACATAAAATGTATGTTTTGTATAATTTACAAATAAAAGATAAAATTGTATCTTTCAATATCATTTACAAAAAAAAGCACAAAAAAAAAATGTATGGTTTGTATAATTTACAAATAAAAGAAAACATTGCATCTTTAGGCCCCTTTCACACAGGCGGCTGTTCTGCTCCTGTTAAAAGCATGTTAGTTACTTTGAAATCCCAAGGCACTTGTATTTGTACATTGCGATTAGCTGCGATGACGTGCGTTGACATGCAGCTGTGTTTAGCTGCAGGGGAACATCCTTGTCATTTCTGATGTGCTTCCTGTTGTTCTTCTCTCCGTGCTGCCGCTGCTATCTGCAGGTGACACAGCACACTGTGATTACCTGCAGTTATGTGCAGATAGCTGCGCTACATCGTTCCTGGATGCAGTCAAATCTATTTTTTCTAATCGCACAAAACCCCATGTGATGGAACCGTTGCTAAATGCAGATTGTGAATGGGGCCATAGGACAGCATTGTCATAACTTCATCTATCCGCAGCTAAAAGCTCAATTCTATCCGTCCGTGTGAAATATGAAAATAAAAGTAGTCGTGTATACACAGTGCCTTGAAAAAGTATTCATACCCCTTGCCATTTTCCACATTTTGCCACGTTACAACCAAAAATGTAATGAATTTTATTGGGATTTTATGTGATAGACCGACACAAAGTGGCTCATAATTGTGAAGTGGAAGGAAAATGATAAATGGTTTTCAACATTTTTTACAAATAAATCTGTGAAAAGTGTGGGGGGCATTTGTATGGCGCCCCCCTCAGTCAATACTTTGTAGAACCGCCTTTCCCTGCAATTACAGCTGCAAGTCTTTTTGGGGAAGTCTCTACCAGCTTTGCCCATCTAGAGAGGACATTTCTGCCCATTCTCCTTTGCAGAATACCCCAAGCTCTGTCAGATTGGATGGAGAGCGTCTGTGATCAGCAATTTTCAAGTCTTGCCACAGATTCTCAATAGGATTTGGTCTGGACTGTGACTGGGCCATTCTAACACATGAATATGCTTTGATCTAAACCATTCCATTGTAGCTCTGGCTGGGTGTTTAGGGTCGTTGTCCTGCTGGAAGGTGAACCTCCACCCCAGTCTCAAGTCTTTTGCAGATGTTCTTCTAAGATTGCTCTGTATTTGGCTCCATCCATCTTCCCATCAACTCTGACCAGCTTTCCTGTCCTTGCTGATGAAAAGCATCCCCACACCTTGATGCTACCACCACCAGGTTTCACGGTGGGGATGGTGTGTTTAGGGCAGTGGTTCTCAACTCCGGTCCTCGGGCCCCCCCAACAGGCCAGGTTTGCAGGATAACTGAAATACATCACAGGTGATATAATTTGCTGCTCAGTGATTGCAGTATTCTAGTCTGCATCTCCCCAAGGTAATACTTAAAATCTGGCCTGTTGGGGGGGCCCGAGGACCGGAGTTGAGAACCACTGGTTTAGGGTAATGTGCAGTGTTAGTTTTCAGCCACACATAGCATTTTGCTTTTAGGCAAAAAGTTAAATTTTGGTTTCATCTGACCACAGCACCTTCTTCCACATTTGCTGTGTCTCCCACATGGCTTCTCGAAAATTGCAAACAGGACTTCTTATAGCTTTCTTTCACCAATGGCTTTCTTCTTGCCACTCTTCCATAAAGGGCAGATTTGTGGAGAGCACGACTAATAGTTGTCCTGTGGACAGATTCTCCCCCCTGAGCTGTGGATCTCTGCATCTCCTCCAGAGTTACCATGGACCTCTTGGCTGCTTCTCTGATGAATGCTCTCCTTGTCCAGCCGGTCAGTTTTGGTGGACGGCCATGTCTTGGTAGGTTTGCAGTTGTGCCATACTCTTTCCATTTTCAGATGATGGATTGAACAGAGCTCCGTGAGATGTTCAAAGCTTGGGAGATTTTTTTATGACCTAACCCTGCTTTATACTTCTTCACAACTTTATCCCTGACCTGTCTGGTGTGTTCCATGGCCTTCATGATGATGTTTGTTCAGAGTATTAGTATTGTTCAGAGTAGTAATACTGAGATTAAATTATACACAGGTGGACTCTATTTACTAATTAGGTGACTTCTGAAGGCAATTGGTTCCACTAGATTTTAGTTAGGGGTATCTGAGTAAAGGGGGCTGAATACAAATGCCCCCCCCACACTGTTCACATATTTATTTGTAAAAAATGTTGAAAACCATTTATCATTCTCCTTCCACCTCACAATTATGTGCCACTTTGTGTTGGTATATCACAAGGGTCTTCAAACTATGGCCCTCCAGTCTTTCAGGAATTACAATTCCCATCATGCCTAGTCACGTCTGTGAATGGTAGAGCTTCACAATGCCTCATGGGATGTGTAGTTCCGCAACAGCTGCGGGGCCGTAGTTTGGAGAACCTTGCACCATCACATAAAATCCCAATAAAATACATTTATGTTTTTGGTTGTAACTAGAGTTGAGCGAACACCTGGACGTTCGGGTCCAGCGGGTTCGGCCGAACTTTCCGGAAACGTTCGGGTTCGGTACCGAACGTCATCCAAACTTTACCCCAGACCCCATTGAAGTCAATGGGGACCTGAACGTTTCGGCACAAAAATGACTGTAAAAAAGTCCTGGAAAGTGCTAGAGGGCTGCAAAAGGAAGAAAAATGGGAGAATGGGAGATGTTATTAGATCTGCAATCTGTCCCTCAAAGCAATAGTAATCTCTACCTAGTTATTATCACTGCAATCTGTCCCTCACAGCGCCGGCAGCATCCTCTCCCTACACTAACCTGAGAGCATGGGACATGCAGCACTGTGACTCCAGCCTCATATAGAGGCTGGGTCACATGATGCACTGGCCAATCACAGCCATGCCATTAGTAGGCATGGCTGTGATGGCTTCTAGGGAAAACCAGTGAAACGCTTGTTGATTGGCTGCCCTGCAGCTATTCAACATGCGTGATAAAATACCAGAACCCAGAACCCGAATGTTTTTCTCAAACGTTCGGGTTCGGATTCGGGACACGGACACCCGAAAGTTTGGTACGAACCCGAACGCTACAGTTCGGGTTCGCTCAACTCTAGTTGTAACATGACAAAATGTGGAAAATGTCAAGGGGTATGAATACTTATTCAAGGCATTGTATGTTGGCAAAGCCATGCTTCGAAGAGAAACATGTTCCTCATTTTGGTGGGGTTGCCTCCCGGTGTGGACGTTTTGGAAACAAGTTTTATATTGTAAACTTATGGACACTTCTGTCCAAGCATCACCCAGAGTGGCCCTTCTGTCCATGATTCCTGGACCTCTTAAGTCAGCAAAAAAGGAGCCGTGGGGAGACTTTCTCACTGCAGCCAGAGCGGTCATTCTCAGACACCGGAAATCAACTTCTGTACCCTCCCTTGGGGAATGGGCAACCAACTTAGACTCCATAAGAGGCCTGGAATGGCTGTTGGCACAGGAAATAGCAAAGGAAGAACAGCTGGTTCCGCCTGGTTCAGGTTTCGACACTCTTCTAAGTTTCTGACTTGAGTTAAAGGGAACTCTGGCCCTCACTCCCCTTTGTTACCCCCCTTTTTTTCTTTTTTCACCCCGCCATCAGGAAAATGGCCGTTCCCGGCTGTTCCGCACGCGCCCGTGAGCGCCAATGGTGCCGATCAGCCTATTTAAGCTTCCTGCACCCTGTAGCAGGTGCTGTCTGATCTACAGCAAATCTGTGTTCCCGAGAGACATGAATCTGTGCACTTCCTGTTCCTGTGACCCCGGCTTGACCTGATTATCCATGCTATCTGCCTGAACCGACCTCTGCTTGCCTACGACCACTCTCTCTGCCTGATCCCTTTGTACCTCGCTGCCTGCCCGCTGACGACCCTGCCTGAACCCAACCATCCATCTGTCTGATCCATCTGCACTGTTTTGCCTGCAAGTTGCTGACCCGGCCTGAACCACTACTCTCCATCTTGCATGGACCTCTGGAAGACATCTTACCACCACCTGTGTCTGAATCCAGCCCTTGTGCTCCCCTGTGCTCCAGCGCTCCCCGTCTCCTCTACCAGGGGCTCTGGAACCAGGGCCGTAAGAGAGGTTGTTCCGCGCACGAACCAGACGCCACCGCCAGGATTGTGACACCCCCCTTCCCCTCTCTTTCTTTTTCTTTCATTCTGTTGTTTCCCTTGGTTTGTTTATTTACCTATGCATTTATTTTTGGTGAACAATTTACACATAGATGTGTTCCCCAAGGCAAATGTGGAATATAAATCTATTTAACCGCTTAAGGACCGCTCCATGTACATATACTGCGGCAGGGCGGCCCTTTAGTGTACGTACCTGTATGTGTATGTGGTCTTCCTTGGACACAGCGGGAGCAAATCAGTGGACCCGATGTCCGTTGGGAACCCGGCCATCAATCGGAGAGAGAGGCAGAATGACGGTCTGCCAGAGGGGAAAATGGAGATCTTGTGTTTCTGCCAAGCAGAAACATGGATCTCTGTTTTCCTTTAGTCAAAGCACATCCCCCACAATCAGAACGCAACCCCTAGGGATGCATTTAACCTTAGGATTGCCCCTGATGTTAACCCCTTCCCAGCCAGTGTCATTAGCACAGTGACAGTGTATTTTTTAGCACTGATCACTATATTCGTGTCACTGTTCCCCAAAAAGTTGCACTTAGTGGCACAGTCCCGCTAAAAATTGATGATTGTCACCATTACTAGTACAAATTATTAAAAAAATAAATAAATAAAAAGTCCTTAAATCCCATATTTTGTAGATGTAATAACTTTTGCGCAATCAATATACGCTTATTGGGGGGGAGGGGTTTACCAAAAACTATGTAGCAGAATACATATTGGCCTAAATTGATGAAGAAATGTTTTTTTTTACATTTTTATTGAATGTTTTATAGAAGAAAGTAAAAATATGTTTTTTTCAAAATTGTCAGTCTTTTTTTATTTAACCACTTCAGCCCCGGAAGGATTTCACACTTTAGGACCGGAGCCCTTTTTGCGATTCGGCGCTGCGTCGCTTTAACTGACAATTGCGCGGTCGTGCAACGTTGTACCCAAACGAAATTTGCGTCCTTTTTTCCCACAAATAGAGCTTTCTTTTGGTGGTATTTGATCCCCTCTGCGTCATTTCTGATCGCCGCTATAAACAAAAGAAGAGCGACAATTTTGCAAAAAAACCCAAATTTCTTACTTTTTCCTAAAATACAAATCCAAAAAAAAAATATAAAAAAACATTTTTTTTCACCGTTTTTGGCCGATTTATATTCTTCCTCATATTTGCGATAAAAAAAATCGCAATTGGCGTTTATTGATTGGTTTGCGCAAAAGTGGTCGCGTTTACGGATGATGAGAATTCATTTTTGGGGTTTTTATTTTTTTTTATTTTTTACTAATAATGGCGGCGATCTGCGATTTTTTGCGGTACTGCGATATTTCAGTGGACATGTCGGACCATTTTGACACTTTTTTGGGACCATTGGCATTTATACAGCGATCAGTGCTATAAAAATGCACTGATTACTGTGTAAATGCCATTAGCAGTGAAGGGGTTAACCTGCAGGGGGCGCTCTAAGGGTTAACTATGTTCCCTGGGCGTGTTCTAACTGTGGGGGGACTGCCCTAACAGGGGAAGGGAAGTGGTCACAGCCTTCACGTAAAGGAAGGCTGTGATCACAGCCCTTCCCCCTCACACAGAGCGGAGGTCCGTGTTTACATACACGGACCTCCGCTCCTTCGCTCCGGGGGGGCCATCACGGGTAGCCGGCGGCAATCGAAGCCGCCGCACCCGCTCCCCGGCCCTCCCCGGACACAGTGAGCGCGCAGGCGCGCCTCCGGCGGCGCGCGCGCGCTCACTATGCTCGATCACGCGGCCGCCGTCGTATGACGGCGATCCGCGTTACAGAGCCACTTTGCCGCCGTCAATTGCCGATTGACGGTCGGCAAGTGGTTAAAGAGCAAACAATAAAAAAATGCAGAGGTGATCAAATACCACCAAAAGAAAGCTCTATTTGTGGAAAAAAAAGGACGTCAATTTTATTTGGGCGCAGCATCGTACGACCGCGCAATTGTCAGTTAGACCCCTTTCACACCTGGGCCGCCTGAGCGTCAGCGTTGAAGCGCCGCTAGTTTAGAAGCACTTTAGCGCTGTTATAGCTGGGCTTTACCGATGCTATTCGGGCAGCAGCGGGGCACTTTTACCCCCCCACAAGGGGTTAAAAGTGCCAGCTATTGGGGCTTCTGAAGCGCTGTTCAAATGTGAAATGGATGGGCAAGGGCAGTGGAGGAGCGCTGTATACACTGCTCACCGCACTGCCCCAATGATGCTGCTTGCATTACTTTTTTTGCCCATACTGCAAGCGCACTGCCCCAGTGTGATAGCACTCAGGTTTTCACATTGGGGTGAATTGGGGGGGAGTTTTTCTAAAAGACCCCCATCCCTCCTTTGCACTTCACAGTATTCAGATCGCTGAAAACAGTGACTCTGAATACTGTCATTTTTTTTAAAACTGGCGCCGTTGGCCACCGAGTAAACTAGAAGTGACATCGCTTCCAAAAATGTGCGAAGGAGTCCTGATCAGAGGCCGATTCCGGCTTCCACAGGGACTCCACACAGCGGCCGGACGTGGCAGATCGGAGCTCCGAAGGCCGCAGAAGAGCATCAGATGGTGGCAGGAGCGGGGGTGGCCCCTCCAGCTCCCTGGTATAAGGGCTGAGCGGCTCTCGAGCCAGATCAGCCGTTATCGCTGGATAGCTGATTGCCCGCTCTAAAAAATGATACTGGGATATAGCCTGTAGCTGCAGACTATACCCTGATACCTCCACTTAAAGCAGCTACCATTTATAAACGGCGATTCGCGTTAGGTGGTTTACTGTGGGCAGCTGAAGCTGCTGCCTGTTCACTTCCTGGATTTACACAGACACACAGTGGTACACCTCCAGCTCTGCAGCCCTGCAGCTCTCATTGGTCCTCTTATGACTCATCCTCCCTCCCTCCCTTCCTGGCAAACTCTCACGAGAGTGAGAGAGAGAGAGCTGTGCATGATGCCTAGGCTAATGACCAGACAAGAAACAGGAAGTGGGTTGTATAAGGTATTTACTGGTAGAGTTGAGCAAACACCTGGATGTTCGGGTTCGGCGGGTCCGGCCGAACTTTGGGAAAAAGTTCAGGTTTAGTACCAAACTTGACCCGAACTTTACCCCGGACCCCGAACCCCGTTGGAGTCAACGGAGACCCGAACTTTTCAGCACAAAAATGGCTGTAAAAAAGTCCTGGCAAGTGCCAGAGGGCTACAAAAGGAAGTAAAATGGGGGTAAGAGTAGGACAAGTGCCCTACAAAAAAATGGGGATAGGGAAAATAACTTAAAATCAAATTAAAAAAAAATAAAAATGGGTGGGGGGGTGGATGTGGAGTAGGAGCCTAGAGGTTGACTAGGCCGTGACCGTGGCAGTATAGGTGGAAGTGGCGGTGGTGGAGGAGTAGGAGGAGGAGGTAGCCAACACTTTTTGTTGTTTGTTTGGTCCCTTACAGGACCAGCAGGAACCTTTCCCTTTAGAACTAGGAGATGATTATAGAACAATAATCTGTCCCTTACAGCAACAGCAGGAACCTGACCCTATAGGAGTAAGCGATGATTTTAGAACAATAATCTGTCCCTTACAGCAACAGCAGGAACCTGACCTTATAGGAGTAGGCAATGATTTTAGAAAAATAATCTGTCCCTTACAGCAAAAGCAGGAACCTGACCCTATAGGAGTAGGCAATGATTTTAGAACAATAATCTGTCCCTTACAGCAACAGCAGGAACCTGACCCTATAGGACTAGGAGATGATTTTAGAACAATAATCTGTCCCTCTAAGCAGTAGACTCTACCTAGTCCAGTCAGATCGTTCTGTAATGCAGGATGAGATGTTATTAGATCTGCAATCTGTCTCTAAAAGCAGTAGTAGTAGTAATCAATACCTAGTCCACAATCTGATAGTTCGGTAATTCAGAACTCAGTAGTAGTAATCTCTACCTAGTCCACAATCAGATCATTCTGTAATGCAGGAGGAGATGTTATTATATCTACAATCTGTCCCTCACAGCGCCGGCAGCATCCTCTCCCTACACTAGTCAGAGAGCATGTGACTGCAGCTTATAAAGAGGCTAGGTCACATGATGCACTGGCCAATCACAGCCATGCCATTAGTAGGCATGGCTGTGATGGCTTCTAAGGGCAAACCAGTGAAACGCTTGTTGATTGGCTGCAGCTATTCAACAGGCATGATCAACTACCCGAACCCAAACTTTTTTTCAAATGTCCGGATTCGGGTCTGGGTCACGGACACCCCAAAGTTCGGTACGGACCCGAACTTTACAGTTCGGGTTCGCTCAACTCCATTTACTGGCAGAAAAAAAAATGTTATACTATCCAAAGTTAAAACAACAAGAGCAGAAGATTTAGTAGATGGAAAGTTGCAAAAATGACTGAAAGTCCGCTTTAATTTCCCAGTTATAGCATTAGACTCTACTAAATATTTATGTAAGTCATTTTTATATATATTAGTTTGGGAACTTACATCACTGGCTCACAATAGATGTACAATGTACGCCAAACACTAAATGTTCTTTAACCCTGAAATTTTTCTCTATTATATATTTGGTTTATATATCTGTTATATATTTATTTTATTTATATTTGTTTTATATATCTGAAAAAATAAGATTGAAAAAAAAATAAAATAAAAAAATGTAGTATTCCTTACAAATAAAAGAAAAAATATATCTTTAGTATCATTTAAAAATAAAAGAAAACATTGTATCTTTAGTCTCATTTACAAATAAAAGAAAACATTGTATCTTTAGTCTCATTTACAAATAAAAGAAAACATTGTATCTTTAGTCTCATTTACAAATAAAAGAAAACATTGTATTTTTAGTCTCATTTACAAACAGAACAATTTCAATAGCTGATTTCCATTCCAAACATTCTATGTCACCCGGTGCAATATATTATAAAAGAAACAATGTTGCCTTCCTCTCTGCACATTAACAAAAGCTAAAAAGCACGATTTGCTGATTCCGCGTGAAACAACTTATCTGACCCGCGACCGGGTGAATTAGCCGACTGTGGAGTGAAATAGGTATTTTAGCGATCTCGGCCCATTTTTACGGCTCTCTCCGGTAGTTTCAGATGTCTTCCTGACACAGACTGAGAGTTTCGGCAATAGAAAGTTTGTCTTCCATAAAGAGACGACGGCGCGCCATAACCGAGCGATTCCAATCTCAATTCTCTGTCTATCCTTTAATGGTTGTACATTGCGCTAAGGGACGTATTCATAAAAAAGCGGGTGAATTTAGGTTTATTGCATGTCTGGGATTGTCTGTGTTTGAGCAGCACAGGTAATTGTGATTAACCACTTCCATACCGGGCCAATTCTGGCACTCCTCTCCTACATGTAAAAATCATCTTTTTTTTTTGCTAGAAAATTACTCAGAACCCCCAAACATTATATATGGTTTTTAGCAGAGACCCTAGGGAATAAAATGGTGTGCGTTGCAACTTTTTATGCCACACGCAGCACATTTTTCAAACTTTTATTTTTTAACACTTCATGAATTTAAAAAAAAAGCCAAAGCAGTAAAGTTAGCCCAATTTTTTTTGGTGTAGTGTAAAAAACGATGTTACACCCAGTAAATAGATACCTAACATGTCAAGCTTTAAAGATTTAAGGGCTGTAAGGATTTCCCATGTTAGGACCAGAGCACTTTTTGTGATACGGCACTGCGTCATTTTTACTGACAATTGCGCGGCCGTGCGACGTTGTACCCAAAATTGATGCCCTTTTTTCCCACAAATAGAGCTTTCTTTTGGTGGTATTTGATGCCATATAGTTACATAGTTACATAGTCAGTGAGGCTGGAAAAAGACACAAGTCCATCAAGTCCAACCCATGTGTGCGTTTTATTTTATGTCAGTAATACGTTGTATATCCCCCAATGTTGTGGTCCCTTAGGTGTGCATCTAATAGTTTTTTAAAATTATCTATACTACCAGCAGAAACCACTGTTTCTGGAAGCGAATTCCACATTCGCACAGCTCGTACCGTAAAGAAACCCCTACGCATCTTAAGGTTAAAACGCCTTTCTTTCATTCTCAGTGAATGGCCGCGTGTTTTCTTGTTTTCCCTTGCGCTGAATAGTATTGCCCCTATAGCGGGGTCACCAGTACAGTATTTGTACATTGAAATCATATCACCTCTCAAGCGTCTTTTCTCCAGAGAGAACAAGTTCAGTGCTTGTAATCTTTCCTCATAACTTAGGTCCTCTAATCCCTTAACTTAGCTTTGTTGCCCTTCTCTGAACCCTTTCCAATACCAGGACGTCCTTCTTGAGGACCGGTGCCCAGAACTGGACGGCATACTCCAGGTGCGGCCTCACTAGGGACTTGTACAATGGGAGAATTATTGATTTATCCCTGAAGTTAATCCCTTTTTTGATGCATGCCAACACTTTGTTAGCTTTGCTTGCAGCAGCTTGGCATTGCATGCCACTGCTGATGAGTCGTCACCGTACGTTACGGTTCGACGACGTTCGTTTCGATTGTTTCACAACCGTACGTAGTTTTTTCC
>BLSH010287291.1:1212081-1230191 GCA_018402905.1 Glandirana rugosa | reverse complement strand
TAAAAGACAATAAAAATGCACTCACTAGATAAACGTGGATCAAGGCTTGCCATCAACCCAGTGGTGGCTAGTGCTGCATTTTTTTTGGGGGGGGGGCAAACAAACCTTCCAAAAGCCCCCGTCCATAGCCACCTCCCCACCGGCTGTCACTTGGTTGGTCGCCCTGCACTATTTACCCCATCCAGGCTTCTCCTCCTAGGCGGCTTCAGAGGTGGCTTCCCTCCTGCTTCTCCTATCGGCCAATTCGGTCGCTTCTCTCAGCAAAACAGGTCTTAAGAGCCACTTCCTGATTGGCCGGGAGGAGAGGCAGGGAGACAATAGCGAATATTAATTCACTATTGCCACATAAGTGGGTGGGCACTGCTCCCCAAGCCCACCCCTTTTTTATGCCAATGTGCTTTGAAAAAAAAAAAAAAAACAGTTGAAATCCATGCGTCCGGCACCCTGCATGGAGTTAGGGACCGGGCCCATGGAGATTAGGGAGGCGGCATCCCCCTTATGGAGCGGCCCCCACTGCATAACCCCATATAGACCTCCATAGGATCACTGTGAGGCTCCAGGGCTCAGCAGACAATGGCTAGTTTATGACAATTCTTGATCTACTTTTATCTAGTGAGTGCATTTTTATTGTCTTTTATGCTTTTTTCATAAATCACTACACCTGGATGATGGCGCCCTCTTGTGTTTGTTTTTTATATGTGCATTAGGATTTCATACCTAATTTGAGAGGAGCTGCATCCATTTTTCCTGGTGTTCCCTACCACTCTCCTGGCCCTCTTATGTGCCCCATTTAATGACGGTTGGGTTCCAGTCAGCGCAATAGCTTATTCTTTTTCTTAAGTTAAATAAGTAAAATATACTAAGTTATAATTAAATGCCCTTCCCCAGAGAAGCACATAAAATATTAAGGCATACCTAGCATCAGGTGTATCTGTTCATGATAAGTGCAGCATGCAAAGTGCAGCATCAGTATAACACTTCCAGGTATTTATTACCTCTCATAGAGAACACAGTACTCTCCCTGACAGCACCATATTTGTTCAGGCATCATCCAAGGTCATCATCAGTCCCTGGACTGAGATACCGGCTCAGAGATTACATAAATACTGGTGCCTGTGCCGCCTTTCTTTTTGTAACTTACTACAAAGTGGCAATATTTCAGTCTGATTACTGGAAAAGGGGAAACGCTTCCTCCTGCCTGCAGCACACTGATGACATCACCTTAGCCTAGACAAAGGTACTGAACTGGAGGTCAAGGATGGCTTTTATTAATAACAGGTGGAGCTTTTCTGAATAAATTATGCTATTAATGTATTTTGTGACATGTCAAGAATTTAGGGATGTTGATGGATATTCCTGCAATGAAGCCAGTACCGGTGAAACGCGTTAAAGGGGCGGTCCTTGGGTGGGGACAATGTGAATGCAGCTGTCAATTTGACATCTTAATAAAAAGAGTGTTTGGAATTATTGGATATCAATGTGCAGCTCCTATCCATCAGTTTGTTTAAGGGTGAGCAGAGACAAGTTTTTTTGTGTGACATGTCAGGAATTTAAGGGTACTGATGGATATCCTTGCGATCAAGCCAGTACTGGTGGAACGCGTTAAGGAGGGATGATCCATGGGCAGAGACAATGTGAATGTAGCTGTATCTTTGACACGTTAATAGGGAGCTTTTGGAAGTATTGGTATCAACGTGCAGCTTCTATCCATTAGCTTGATTGGAATATAAGAATACTGATGGATATCCTTGTGATCAAGCCAGTACTGGTGAAATGCGTTAAGGAGGGGTGGTCCCTGGGCAGAGGCAATGTGAATGCAGCTGTATCTTTGACATCCTAATAAAGAGCTTTTGTAAGTATGGGATATTGGTCTGCGGCTTCTATCCATCAGTTTGACTTAAATTTAAGGTTGCTGATGAATTCCCTTGCGATCAAACCAGGAATGGCGAAACGCGTTAAGGAGGAATGGTCCCCGGGCGGAGGCAATGTGAATGCAGCTGTATCTTTGACATCCTAATTAAGAGCTTTTGGAAGTATGGGATATCAGTCTGCGGCTTCTATCCATCAGCTTGACTTTAATGTAAGGATGCTGATGAATTTCCTTGGGGTCAAACCAGGAATGGTGAAACGCGTTAAAGAGGGGCGGTCCCTGGGCGGAGACAATGTGAATGCTGCTGTATCTGTGGCATCTTTATAAAGAACTTTTGTGAGTATTGGATATCAGTATCCAATCAGTATCCTTGATGGTGCTTTTTGAGCCAGTACCAGGACATCGATAGGAGGTAAGAAAGGGGCAGGTCTGGAGCTGCTCTGCGTGTTTAGGATCTATTGTCTTACAAAGGTTATTTCAGGTCCAATGGTGGCCAAACCCAGTGCTGGCACATGGTCAGGGTGAACATGCCAAACTGCCCCCGCCAGCATATGTGTCAGCAAAAATTCCCCTTTTTAAAAAGTTGGGCACTAATCTGCATAATTACCCCTAAGCATTAATAATCCCTCCTCCCAGTACAAATCCACCACCCTACTGATTTCCCCCTCCCACCCCTCCGCTTCTCAAATTTTCCCCTCAGAGTATCCATTCTCCCACCCAACTCCAAATCCCTCTCCTAGCACAAATATCCTCCCCCAAGCACAAGCACCCCCCTATCATCCCTATTAGCACAATCCCTCCCTTAAAAAAAAAATCTCCTCCTAGCACAAATATCCTCCCCCCAGCACAAGCACCCCCCCCCCATCATCCCTACTAGCACAATGCCTCCCTAAAAAAATCCTCCTAGCACAAATACCCTCCCCCCCAGCACAAGCACCCCCAGTCATCCCTACTAGCACAAATCCGCCCCCCAAAAAAAAACAATTCTCCCCCTAGCACAAATACCCTCCCCCTTTACCATATCAGCTCTATTAGCACAAATCCCCCAAATCAACCCTCCTAGCACAAATCCTCTCTCCCATCTCCCTCCCAACACTTATCACCCCTGAATCACCACTCCTAGTGCACAGCGCCAAATTTCCCCTCCCAGAACAAATCTTACCCCCTGCTGTCCCCCTAAATTCCTCCTCCACAAATCCCCTTCCCTTCAATCTCCTCATAGTGCCCCTCCCCCCCACCTCACATGATACCCCAGTGCCCAGGGCAGCCATTCCTCTTGCCCACCCCTTGTCCAGGCCCTGGCCAAACCTCAAAGACTTTGTAACTGTTTAATACATTTGTTGTGACAACCCTTTCTAATTGGGTGGGGGGTTCTAATTCTAACTGGAACCCAACCTGGTAGCTCACATAGTTGGGATCACACTTTGCAGAGGTGCTTCAATGCTACAATGTCACTTTATAAGATTTTTAACAACTGGGGTGATTTTTGCCTCCCCTGGGCACCTTTGCAAACACATTTAGGCAGTTCATTTTATTCATTACAGGTACTTATATAGCGCTGTCAATTTACGCAGTGCTTTACACATATACACTATATTGTCAAAAGTATTGGGACACCTCCCTTTACATGCACATGAACTTTAATGGCATCCCAGTCTTAGTCCATAGGGTTCAATATTGAGTTGGCCCACCCTTTGCAGCTATAACAGCTTCAACTCTTCTGGGAAGGCTCTCCACAATGTTTAGGAGTGTCTATGGGAATGTTTGACCGTTCTTCCAGAAGCACATTTGTGAGGTCAGGTACTGATGTTGGATGAGAAGGCCTGGCTCACAGTCTCCGCTTTAATTTATCCCAAAGGTGTTCTAACGGGTTGAGGTCAGGGCTCTGTGCAGGCCAGTCAAGTTCCTCCACCCCAAATTCGCTCATCCATGTCTTTATGGACCTTGCTTTGTACAGTGCTGGGCAGTCATGTTGGAACAGGAAGGGGCCATCCCCAAACTGTTCCTACAAAGTTAGGAGCATGAAATTGTCCAAAATGTCTCGGTATGCTGACGCCTTAAGAGTTCCCTTCACTGAAACTAAGGGGCCAAGCCCAACCCCTGAAAATCAACCCCACAACACAATCCTCCTTCCACCAAATGATTTGGACCAGTGCACAAAGCAAGGTCCATAAAGACATGGATGAGTGAGTTTGGGGTGGAGGAACTTTAGTCCTGACCTCAAACCGATAGAACACCTTTCGGATGAATTAGAGTGGAGACTACGAGCCAGGCCTTCTCATCCAACATCAGTGCCTGACCTCACAAATGCGCTTCTGGAAGATACAAAAAGCTAAGGGAGTCCTATGAAAGGAACATCCCTGAAAGGTGTGAACTTTACGGGCATATCATGAGACAATTTGAATATATAAAATCAATTTATTGGAAAATTCATTAACAACATTCAATAAAAAAAAATGGAACAATTGGTCCTAAAGAAGCACTCCGTGAAAAGCGTTGACCAATGTTAGCATCGACAAATACACCTGTATATCATGTAATCATGTATCGGTTATATACTGCTCTGTTGATCTGTAATTTGTAGGCTGTATCTCTAGTACTCTGTTGCTATAGGGAGAGGTACCCACCTACACCCTATATGTATATTTTTTTATTGAATGTTTTTAATGAATTTTTCCAATAAATTGATTTTATATATTCAAATTGTCTCATGATATGCCCGTAATTCCACACCTTTCAGGGGTGTTCCTTTCATAGGACTCCCTTTGTTTCTTGTATTAGTCACATAGGACGTTTGCATGCTTTACAAAGCACCCATTCTCTGCCCTTCTGGAAGAACGGTCAAACATTCCCATAGACACTCCTAAAACTTGTGGACAGCCTTCCCAGAAGAGTTGAAGCTGTTATAGCTGCAAAGGGTGGGCCAACCCAATATTGAACCCTACAGACTAAGACTCCAATGCATTGGTAAAACGCATTGCCTTCAGAGCACCCCAGCTGAATGGGAACCATAGGACATCAGGACTTGCGTTGGGACTGCATTGGGTAAGGCATGCAAGTGAAGTGGAAGTGATATTTCTGTTCTAACCCTGCAAATGCCCCACCAACACAGTTGTAGGACAGTTGGGGCGTGGCCCCTTTCACTTGAATGGGTCACGTATGTTGGCATGCGGTGCTGCCCTTGGTGATAATTTTTAATGTGCCCGCAGCATGCGTACAATCCTACCCAGCTACTGCTCCAGCTTGAGGCTGGGGTAGTTGGGAGACAATAAAAATGTGGTTAAACCACCTGGTTATACTGCCCCCGGTTTAAAGGAGCCGTAACCCCCCCCCCCCACACCAGAAGGTTGCTGCGCCCAGGGCTTCTCCCCTTCTTGTCCTAGCCCTGGCCACAGAAAGCAATCAAAATGTATCAGGGGGTTCTAAGCCTCTGCCCATGCATTCAAAGCTAGACATGCGCCGGTGCCACCAGAAATAGTGCATGGACCATTTCTGGTTGGTTGGCGGGCCATACATTTTGAACCAAGCTGCCTTAACGCAACACACGCATGGAGTAACGCGCGTCAACCCGCGTGCATTAGCACCTCGCAATGTGGTGAATGGGCCGCTTTTGGATTCAAAACTTTAAAACCGCCACAGCTTTGCATTAAATTGATTTACAAAATTTTTTTGTGTTTCCAAACGGATAACTTTAAGGACTTAAAGGCAGGTGTCCCAATACTTTTGACAATATAGCGTATGTTGTAAATTCACATCAGTCCCTGCCCTCAAGGAAGCACAACAAGGAGGACCGCCGCTCCAGGTAAGAGATATACACTGATGATTTCTGATCCAGATGCAGGTGCAAGCCCTGGACTGCCAGCCGTAGATACTAGTTAACCACTTTAAGACCGGGCCTCTTTTTGGAGTTCGGTGCTTACGAGTTAAAATCAGGTTTTTTTTTGCTATAAAATTACTAAGAACACCCAAACATTATATATATTTTTTCTAACAACCTAGAGAATAAAATGGCGGCCATTGCAAAACTTTATGTCACACCGTATTTGCGCAGCGGTCTTACAAGCGTGATTTTTTTTTTAAAAAATAGAGTTTTTTGAGTTAAAAAATAAGACAGCAGTAAAGTTAGGCCATTTTTTCCATATTGTGAAAGATAATGTTACGCCGAGTAAAATGATACCCAACATGTCATGCTTCAAAATTGCGTCCGTTCACAGAATGGCGACAAACTTTGCAACATAAAAATCTCCATTGGCGACATTTAAAAAATTCTACAGGTTAGTATTTTTGATTTACAGAGGAGGTCTAGCACTAGAATTATTGCTCTCGCTCTAACGATCGCGGCGATACCTCACATGTGTGGTTTGCACACCGTTTTCCTATGTGGGCGGGACTTATGCATGCATTCGTTTCTGCGCGCGAGCTCGCAAGGACGGTGCGCTTTAAAAACATTTTTTTTTCTTAATTATTTATTTTACTTTTTATTTTTACACTGTAATTTAAAAAAAAAAAAGAATCTGATCACTTTTATTCCTATTACAAGAAATGTAAACATTCCTTGTAATAGAAAAAAGCACGCCAGGTCCTCTTAAATGTCAGATCTGGGGGTCAAAAAGACCTCACATCTCAGATTTACACAAAAATGCAAAAAAAAAAAAAAAAAATGTCCCCTTTAAGACCATTGGGCGGAAGTGACTTGTGACGTCGCTTCCGCCCAGCCATTTTATGGAGTAAGCGCGGTTCATGGACACTGGGGGGAACGGACGCAATCATCTCCGCCGTTGCCGTAACCGGCGGAGATGACCGGAAAGGGGCGGGGGGGCACCTCTCCCGCCGCTGATAAAAGTGATCTCGCAGCAAATCCGCCGCTAAGACCACTTTTATCAGACGCAGAATCGCCTGCAGAAAAAACATATACCGGGGTTATGGTAGCTATCTTTTCAATGTGCGTTATTATTTAATGCAACAGTAAAAAAAAAAAAATGACCAAGTGCAACGAATTAAAAAAAAGTTTCAATATCAATTGCTTGTGAAATAGAGAAAAAAAAATGGGGAAAAAGTAGGGAGAAAAGGAAGAAGGAGGGCAAATTCAGATAAACGAAAGGTTAATATGAGAAGTTAATATTAAAACATAAAGAAAAGACTTTCTCTTTTACGTATTGGCTTTCTGTAACTGACATCATGACATCAGATGGAAGTTCATCCCTTGGATCTACAGATATATCTCTCTATCTTCCATCTGAACAATGTTTATAAACAATGTTACTTTGTATCTCTCTATCTTCCATCTGAACAATGTTTATAAACAATGTTACTTTGTATCTCTCTATCTTCCATCTGAACAATGTTTATAAACAATGTTACTTTGTATCTCTATCTTCCAATAGAACGATGTTTATAAGCAATGTTACTTTGTAGTTCTCTATCTTCTGTCTGATCGATGTTTATAAACAATGCTACTTTGTACTTTGTATCTCTCTGTCTTCTCATCTGAACAGTGGGGTTGATTTACTAAAAGCAAATAGACTGTGCACTTTGCAAGTCCACATGATTGGATGATGGAACACTATTTATAAACAATGTTACTTTGTATCTCTCTATCTCCCATCTGATCAATGTTTATAAACAATGTTACTTTGTATCTCTATCTCCTGTCTGATCAATGTTTATAAACAATGTTACTTTGTATCTCTCTATCTCCTGTCTGATCAATGTTTATAAACAATGTTACTTTGTATTTCTCTATCTCCTGTCTGAAAAATGCTTATAAACTGTGTCAGACAGTCAGGTTTTCATATAGCAGCTTCTGTATTTACACGGAAGCTACCAACTGTCATTTTGATGGCAAAATGCAAGCTGGAGGTGAAGGGCAGGGTATCCTACAAACAACATTTTTGCTTTCATGCAGTTTTTTTTTGGGGGGGGGGGGGGCTTTATGTCACCCACAGTGCCCACGGCCAACTAATTAGGTATTTTATGCTGACTATTTGTAGTGCTAGGAATTTATTTGTGCAGACTTGTAAAGTAAAGCCTCGTACACACGGGACGACGATCGTATACAACAGGTCGTACTATGCGATATCGATCGTTCGTATGCGCGATTAGAACAGCCGAACGTACAACGGTCGTACAAGGGAGTTGTATGAGCAGACTAGAAAACTTGGTCGTACCAACAAGCGATCATACCACCGTTGTATCATGTGTACAGAGCAGTTGTATTGTGCAAAACACGCATGCTCTGAAGTCAGGAACGGCCGGATGCTAATTACATGCACCTGAGCGTTCCGTGGTCGTACGATCGTGTAGTGCAGTCAGTATGCAAGTTACATTATGCAACATACGATTTGCGACGGTCGTACGTACGATCGTCGTCTCGTGTGTACGAGGCTTAACTCACAGGTTCTCTTTAGCAATGTTCTTATGATGAGGAGCATAAACACGGGGAAGGCCTCTTGCTGCCAACTGCTTCTGCTGGTAAAAAAAAGTAAAAGGAGAAAGTTTTCCAGAAGTTTCTTTGACGCAGATTTAATCCTTGCCAAGGTGATTTTGTTTACTTAGCTCCTGTCAGGCAACTTGATAGAATCTTCAGAATACGAAGGAGGAGGCAATAATTGGACGGACACAAATGAAACCCCATGGCGCATTCCCAGCTACAGGCAAGGCTCCCGACGAATCGCACTTACAGAGCCGCACTCGGCTGAATCCTGAATTCAAATAGAGATATTGGTCATGGAGGCGGCCGCAACGCCAAGTCAACCGGCACGGAATAATGTCTTCCAGCTCCGGTCTTATGCTAATCGCTGGATAATATCCTTGTTCTGGAAGTGAACCTTAACCCAAGTCTCTCCAGAGATCCATGCTTTGTATAAAGAGTCTCCGAATCCCCCCTCCCCAAAACCCTCCTGAATGGAGGATGGCAATGATCTCCAGCTGGGTTACAGTTCAGCTTTACAGCCCAACTCAGAGGAAAGTTCAATGATGTATTTTTATTGAAAGAGAAATCCACCTTTTATAAAATAAATAAGTGCAATATTTAAAAAAATCAAAAGCATTGCAACCGTGGTCAGCTCCTGCGCCTTCAATTTCGTGGCGGCAGCTACTCAATATTTTTTTGGGTGGGGGGGCAGCAAACTAACGCCACCTCCTTCCCGTGTGGGAGACGGACGGGAAGGCGGCGATCATCCCCCCTCCCCCACGGGAGATGGACTGGAAGGCGGCGATCAGTCCTAAGACTCCCTGGCCAATCGGGTCTCAGGACCAGGGGAGGGCTGGGCCGGGGGGCAGGGTGGCAATTGCCCCCCAGGCCACCCCAACTTACATTCAAAAAGGCTGACGCCCGCTGCCGCTCACACTTTTTTCTTCTTGTGGAGGAAGGACGTAGGGTCCAGGCAAAGGGGGGGGGGCACTGGTGAGGCTGCATTGGTGGGTGGTGGGGCTGCATTGATGCATTATTTTTGTTAAAGCTCCTTTGTTGCTATGAACATTAAATGATGTTACCACGTTGTATCATATTTGTCTTACTTCATAACCTCAATATCCGTTATAAAACCAGGTGGGCATGGATGGTGAGCTGATTCGGTGGTTCAATGGGCCACTTGACTGGACTTGCCCCCCCTCCCCCGGGCCTAAGGCTGACAGCCCTCCCCTGCTCAGGACCCACTTCCTGATTGATGGTTGGGAGGAGAATCAGGAAGACAATAGCAAATATTAATTCTCTATTGTCACAAAACTGGGTGGGCTTGGGGCCATTTAGAGCCTTCAGGCTCTAATCATGTTAAAAAAAAGCAAAAAAACCCATTGGAATCCATGCGTTCGCGCCCTGCATGTAGATTAGGGGCCGGACGCATGGACTAGGGGGGCGGCGCCACTGCGCCCCTTATGGACGGGCCGCCACTGCATCAGTTACAGAGCCAGAGGAAGCATCAATGGATCACAAGTGTGGAGATGTTCCTGCCCTTGTGTTCCATTGGGACCCCACTCCATTCCATTCCACTCTGTTACAGTGGTAGATGGGGATTATAGTTTGCAATGTCTTGTAAATGAATGATGCGACTGTGTGGGCGGAGTCCTCCAAATCGATTTTGAAAAAGGACAAAAGCCGGTGTCACCAAAATCTTGTAAGTGGGGAGGCGGCAGATTGGTGTGAGGGGCTGTGCTTGCTGATCATTGGGGGGGGGGAGCTTAAGTTTCTATCCAAGCACACATTAGGACCAAACCTTGACTGTTCAGCATTTAGATGTGTAGCCAGGTGCTTGGTTAAGAATGGAGAGTGAGAGAAACACTGGCTGCAGATGATCTCTGTGGTGCTGAACTGGTTAACAGCTTTATCAGCCAGAGGGGGGAGGTGCTGAGCAGGAAGAGTTCAATAGACTGAGCCAGGCAGCACTGTACTGTGGGAAGTGTAGTCCAGAGGAGAAAGACTGTACTGTAATCAAGAGCTTTTGAACTGCATTTTCCAGAGCGAGATTGCCAGGAAGAGGGGAAAGAGCTGATTTTTTTCAGGCTGTACAGGACACAGATTCCTCTTGCTATGAGGGAGACTGGAGAGTGCACATCGCTGTACAGTGTGCACAATATCACTGAGACTGGAAAGCTGGTGCCGTGAGGACGTACTATCTGTTGTCATTTAGGAACTGACCACACAGCCATCTGGTAGCCTTATTGCTGCCTGCAGGCTTGACTAGGATTATTCCCATGTGCACCAACGGCATAACTGGACCCCAACGCTAGCTGGCTCAAGAGTTAGGACTAAAGACTGTCCCTTTTACAGCTGCTACACAGAGACCTATACCTAGTGCTTATACTAAAAAGGTACCTCTCAGGGGACATTGCTTCATAACCTATCCCTCCTCCTAGAGTGCACTCCAGACTAGTTTTAAGGGGAGGAGCCAAGAGCACCGATGGGGGACCCGAAAAGAAGAGGATCTGAGCTGCTCTGTGAAAAACCATTACACAGAGCCAGTAAGTATGACAAGTTTGTTTTTTTAATATAAGCATTAATATCACTTTATGGTAAAAAGCCTTCTTTGTAACAGAATCTTACCCTGGCCCACCCTTATAGTCACCTTATTTCATTCATGATCCAGTGCTGTGCATGAGAGCAGAGGCTCTCCCGGCTCTGTCCCTCCTTTCTGGGTAGATTGATAGCAACAGCAGCCGTTGGCTCCTGCTACTGCCATTCAAATTCTGTGCTGAGGAGCGAGGGGCATGGCCGAGCCGCCCGGTCTGTGTCTCCACCTGAGTGCCCCCATAGGAAGTGGGCTCCACTCGCAGAAGTGGAGCCAGGAGCGCCAGCAGGGGACCTCAGAAGAGGAGGATTGGGGCTGCTCTGTGCAAAACCATTACACAGAGCAGGTAAGTATAACATGTTTATTATTTTATTTTAAAAAAAAGGAACCTTTAAACCCTTGGCGCAAGCACCTCCCTGCCCTAAGGGGTTTCAGATCCTGGGAGTCAGGGCGGGGTTTCTGATCATGTGACCAGTGTGATTGGCTGTTACAGAGGTCACGTGTTTGGAAAGCTCTGAATTGCAAGTAGAGATTGGGAGCTTTCCATTAGGTGCCAGTAGTGTTGGGAGAACTGTTTGGGCTGAGCAAACGTTCAGCCCGAAGATCGCATGTTTCGGGTGTTCACCAAACACCTGTGCTTTTGGCAGGATGTCCGCCTGCCGAGCACACAGTCAATATGTTGTTAAGGAGCGGGGCCAGAAAGTCACCGCATCCTTAACAACAAATGAGTCATCAACTGTCAGCAGGCTTTCCCGCTGCCAGAAAAAATAAAATTGCCAGTGATACAAAAACATAAAAAAACGGCCAGTTCATACCAGCATGCACCCGTCGGTGACATCATGAGGGGGCGGGGCCACTAGGCAACATCACCAGGTGGCCCTGCCCCTTATGTATTTAAGAACTGTCAGACGGCGGAGGAGGCATTCGGTGGTCTGCCTTTGGTGAGTGCAGAGAGTTTTTTTTTTCGGTCTGGTGGTGCGGCGGGCGTTGTGATTGATGATGAATTTACATCGGGGGACATTGTCTTTTTTATTTATTTTTGTTAAAAACCCTTGTATTTATTTTTGACATTTTTTTTGGTGAATGAGTAGGAGTACAATGTACCCCATACTCATTCACATGGGGGGGGCGGGATCTTCCAGATTCCGATAAGCCCCCTGCTCACAGACCCCCACAACCACCAGCCAGGGCTGTGGGGAAGAGGCCCTTGTCCCCATCAACATGGGGACAAGGTGCTTTGGGGTGAGGGGGGGAGCCCCCCTGCCCCAAAGACCCACCCCCATGTTGAAGGCATGTGGCCTGTTATGGTTCAGAAGGGAGGGGCCGCTTGCTCTTCCACCCCTTTCCTGGCCTTCTGTGCTGCATTCTTTGATAAGGGTCTGGTATGGATTTTGGGGGGAACCCCGCTTCATTTTTTTTATTCTTGGTGTGGGGTTCCCCTTAAAATCCATACCAGACATGAAGGGCAAGTTATGGACTGGGGGGGACCGCTACGCTGTTTTTATGTTTCAATCTGTTTTTATTTTCTGAGTTGTTCAAGAAAAAAAACATGTTATGATACAGCGTCAGTAACAATAACATTGGAACCTTTGGTCTGACATTGATGTCTATGTTCGTCCTACAATCACAAAATCCATATCCGTAACCCTTGCAATTCGCTCTTAACTACTTTTCCATCCACTCATGGCTTTTCTGTATATATTCTTATTGCCTCTATGATAACAAAGCAAACATGGACATCTCTGATGACTAACTATCATTACTAGGCTAGTTATGGGCTCACTTGACATTCGTTAACCTTGTGTGGATCATTAGCTACTGTCCACCTTGCGGTTCCATTCCGCTGTATGGTATCTATAATAAGTTTCGCCCTTATGGACGATTGATAGATAAAGGAGAGGTAGAGAGTAAAGTAAGAAAGAAGGTAAGTCAGAGATGTAGAAAAAGGGACAGAGAAAGAGAAAAGGGCTTCCAGGTGCCCCCCGGTGCCGCCACCCTACCCGCCATCAGTCTGAGATGGGGCGCGGGTCCGAGTCCAAATAGTGGATCCACGGGTTCCACACCCTCTCAAATGCCTTAATTTTGTCCTGCAGGACCGCCGTCAGGCGCTCATTAATCATAAGCCACGAGAGTTTCTTTTTAAATTGATCAAGTGATATAGTCGCCTTCTTCCAATTTCTGGCTATGGTAATTTTTGCCGAAATAAAAATAAATGTTAGAAAGCGGCGTTGTGACCTTGAGGCCTGCTCAACCTTCCGTCCCAACAACGCCTGTTCCGGAGATCTGGTTAAATTAATCTCTGTCAAAGAATACATAATATTATACACTCTGCTCCAAAATCTCCGGACCTTGGGGCATTGCCACCATATGTGGTATACTGATCCCTCTTGCCCACAACCTCTAAAACACAGCGGTGAGGCGCCAGGGACGAAGGAAGCCAGTCTGGTCGGCACCATATACCACCTCATCAATACCTTATAGTTAGCCTCTATTATGGAAGTGTTGAGGAGGGATTTCGAAGCCGCGGAGGCCATCAAATGCCACTCATCAAGCTCCATCTCTATCTGTAGGTCTTGTTCCCATTTGGTCATGTAGCTTAACTTATCAGAGGAATAGGTTAACAGTTTATATATTTCAGAGATATAACCGCCCAAATTATCGAAGCGACGGCACAGATATTCCATAGGAGACATGGTGGTAATGTCACTTTTGCGAGAAAGGGCATATAGGAAATGGTGCACCTGAGCAAATCTGTAAAATTCTGAGTTAGGCATTTGATGGCGCTCCACCATCATCTGTTGTGTTATCAAACCCCTCTGGTCACAAAGATCTGCAATTCGTAGTAAGCCCTTGTTGGTCCACCAATTGAATGCCAGGGGATTTAGACCCGGGGTGAATGCTTTATTTCCGAGTATGGGAGCCATTGGGTTATGAGGAGAAATAAAACCATGTGTATTGGATAATTTGTCCCAGATAGAAAATGCCAATGATAGCGAAGGACATAAAATTGGGGGTCTATCCCTCGCCGGCAACCACATTAAGTGAGAAATTGGTTTGTCAGAGCAAGCACAAGATTCCACTTGCATCCATATCGCCTGGGATTTTTGTGAATGAAATCTAATAAGCTGGGCCAATTGGGCTGCCTCGAAATATTGTTGTAGATTTGGAAAACTTAGGCCTCCCCTCAGTTTAGGTGTAAATAAAGTATTCTTATTCACCCTGGGTCTTTTATCACCCCATACAAATTTCATAATCCTAGCTTGGAACGCCTTTAAGTCGGCCCTAACTGGCCGTATAGGTAACGTGCGAAAGAAATACAAGATTCTGGGGAGTACATTCATTTTGATAGAGTACAATCTGCCGAACCACGATGGAGGATGTAGCTGCCACCTTGCTAGGTCTGCATTTAAACTTTTATACAGAGCTGTATAATTTTTGGTATACAGAGTTTGAATTGTCGGCGTCAGATGAATCCCCAAATAAGGGAGAGCATCTGATTCCCACCTGAAGCCAAAAGATTGTTGAATATTAAGTATTTCCCTTTCTGGTAAATTTATATTTAGTGCCCTCGATTTCTCATGGTTTACCTTGAGTCCTGATATATGTGAAAAGGGCTGTAGTATAGCGTATAAATTTGGCAAAGTGATGATAGGGTGAGAGATGGTCAGTAAGATATCGTCCGCGAAACATAAGCATTTATGCTCCCTGTCTCCACAAAAAATGCCCTTGACATCTGGATTCGTCCTAATCTTTATAGCCAATATAAAGAGCAAGGGGGACAGTGGGCACCCTTGCCGAGTTCCCCTCTGTATCGGGAATGATTTAGAGGAGTAGCCTTTGAGCCTCAGGGAGGCCCTCGGATCACTATATAGGGCCCTAAGTAACGTTAGAAATTTATCCCCAAACCCATACTGCTGTAATATGAAGAATAAGTAGTCCCAGGACAGGGAATCGAATGCCTTCTGTATATCTAATGAAAGCAGCATTCCCTGCCTGGGACCTCCTCCATCCCATTCTGAATGTGTGGCTGAAATCACATCGATCACTCTTCTAGTTTGGTCTGAGGCTTGGCGATGTGGAACAAACCCCGCCTGATCTGGATGAATGTAACGTGGTATAAAAGAATTCAGTCTTGTGGCTAATATTTTTGTCATAATTTTCAAGTCCACATTGATCAATGAAATTGGACGGTAATTTGCACAGTCGCTGTGGTCTTTCCCCGGTTTCGGAATAACATGTATATAGGCGGTGTTTTCATGAATTGGGATCTGATTACCCCGTTTTAAGTCGTTGAAATATAAACATAATTGAGGAATCAAGATTTCTTGATATTTTCTATAGTAATGGCCAGTAAATCCATCAGGGCCCGGTGCCTTTGAGGGGTGTAAGGACCTGATGGCTTTCCTAACTTCCACCTCTGTAAAGTCACTGTCCATACTCTCTATATGTTCCGGTTCCAGCCTAGGTAATGGGATATCCCGTAAAAAATCGGAGGCTGTTTTTTGTGAAAATTGTGGGGAGTCGGAGTACAGTCTGGCATAAAAGTTATGGAATTCCTGTAAAATCAATTCCGGATTTTGTGTCAGTTGTCCATTAGGGCCCCGTAGTTTTGGTAAGGCTGAAGTGAACGTCCTGGGCACTAATTTCCTAGCCAAGAGCGTGGTGGGCTTGTCACCCATAGTGTAGTATCTATGTTTAGACCATCTAATGCTTTTATCTGCCTGGGTTGTAAGGCTGAGGTTAAGGGCTAGACGGGCTGCATCTATTTTATGTCTAATATCGCTTCGCGGGTTTCGCCGCTGTTCGAGCATTAGAGCCTCAAGTTCTAACTCCTGCTCCCTAATGACCGTTTCCCGAACCCTTTTAGTCATGGCCGCCAGTTGCAAGAGCTTACCCCGAATCACTGGTTTATGCGCTGCCCAATTTGTCGTCGGCGATGTGTCTGCCGGTAGGTTCTCTCTAAAATATGTTTTTAGTTCCGTTTCAATTTCAGCAAATATGATCGGATCATTCAGGAGCGACGCATTTAGTCTCCACGGGGACGGGCCTGCTTTGATCCAAAGATCAGCCAGGGATAGTTTAATGAGAGAATGGTCTGACCAGGAAACCTGGCAGATTTTTGCCTTTTGTATATGAGGTAGCAACGACGAGTGGACGAAAAAGTGGTCTATTCGTGAATACGTGGAGTGAGCTGAAGAGTAAAATGTGTAATCCCGCATTACGGGGTTTGCATCCCTCCATGCATCCACTAAATCGTGGAGGCGCAATAAGTGGGCCAGCTTGGTGCTATTTCTAGGGACATTTTTATATTTGGCCCGGAGAGGATCCGTTTTGTCTAAAACCCGATCCAAAGAGATATTGCTGTCCCCTCCAAAGATCACCGGGCACCGAACCTTGGGCATTAATATTGTCAACATGTCCCTAAAAAATTCCACCTGGCCTGAATTAGGGGCATAGTACGACACAAAAGAAACTAACTTGTCGTGTATCTTCCCTGTAACCATCAGATATCTGCCCTTCTTGTCTTTCACTACTGCAGTTGGAGTGAACGGGGTCTTTTTGGAAAAGCATATGGCCACCCCCCCCCCTTCTTTTCTGGGCCAGAAGCTATGTAAAACTGAGGGAATTTAGCTGAAAGATATCTGGGGGTAGAAGATTTAGAAAAGTGTGTCTCTTGTAGTAGTAAAATGTCAGCACCCAACCTGTGGAAATGTTGGAAAGCCTTAGTGCGTTTCGTGGGAGAGTTAAACCCATGTACATTATGTGTGATAGCTATGTATTTTGAGGGGTATATGTTAGCCATCGTGGTCTGGCAGAGTGCACTCACCTTTTAGATTGTGTCCTATGTAGGCACCATCCAGTTCCGGCTTCATAGACCTCGGTCCTGTCCTGCAGAACTGTGCCTTGTCTAGGCACGTGTGGCGGCATCCGGGAAGCACCAAGAAGAGAGGAGAAGAGACAATAAAGATCAGTAGGAGTAATAGAAAGTGTGAGAGAAAAAGCATTGGCCAATGGCCAAGTAAACAATATTCAGTACAGTAAACCAATATGCTTTTAACATGGGTCCAAACCCAAATCCGAGGGGGCCCTCGGGGCCACCGCAGCGTGGGTGCTCCCACCAAATAACGGAGAGCACTCACACTGACAGAGGCATGCGTGGACACCCCGGGCCCTAAGTCTGATCTATAACAGGAAGGTCGTTAAGAATCATACTCAAGGAGGACCCGTGGCCCTGTAAATAAATCTAGATGGAGGTTTCAGTAAAGCTCCGCAACAACATATTAAGTAATACTTTGACTCTAAAAATTCTAGAGAAACTTGAGAAGTGCAGTCCAAGTCGGTTGTCAGTTCCCAGTTCCAGTTCTCCAAAAAAGAAAAAGGGAAAAACCCTTGGAAAAATCAAAAGGGAAACTCAAGGAAACTAAAGAGAACAATAAACTTGAACCGGGAGAGTATCTGAAGGGAGGGACGGCAGATCAACATCCCCAACGCCTACAGCCTTCTTTATCCGTTATCTTTCCTTCCCGTCATCTTCCTGCGGGAAACCATGTTCCGCCTGTTCAGGTAAAAGGAGATGATCTTCTGGCTTTCTGTGGTCGTTGCTCCCGCCAGAGAGGGGAGAGAGGGCGGGTCATTGAGGCTTCTGAAGTTGATGGCTGAGAGTTCAGGTGGGGGTCCCGGGTGATGAGGCCTAAGTCGAGCAGCAGTTTCTCACCTTCAGGAAATGTCACAAAAGAATGGGACTTCCCTTGATGGGTGAAGGACAGTCTGAAAGGAAATGCCCACTTATATTTTATCTGTTTGTTGATCAGATGTTGTAAGAGGGGTTTCATTGTTCTCCGCTTCTGGACTGTAGATGGCGCCAAATCTGTATATAACTGGATAGGGTTTCCAAATAATGCTAGATTCTGGCAATTTCTGGCTTCCTTCATCAATTTTTCTTTAATGCGGAAGAAGTGCGGTTTCACCAACACATCACGGGGTAGACCATCTGATCTGGGAGCTGTAAGAGCCCTATGGACTCTGTCAATTTCCATTTCCCGTGGCGTGATATTAGGGATTAGTGTTGTCATCAGTTCATGCACCGCAGTCTCCAGGTCCGTTTGGGATTCCGGAAGGCCTCTAATTCTCAAATTATACCGGCGGGATATGAGATTTTAACTCCTGAACCTTTTGGCCAGGGCGGCCATATTAAACTCTTAATCTCCGGAAGGCCTTAGGGTTTGCCTGGACCT
>BLSH010287291.1:1182354-1205625 GCA_018402905.1 Glandirana rugosa | reverse complement strand
CCCTCGTGGGTGCGACGCCACCGGGGCTCCCGGGGGAGCCTAAACCCAAACCTGGGTACAATTTTCGTATAACCAAATGAGATGACTTATAACAAATGAACCGGTAACCGGTTACGACAAAGAAAGTGTGAAAGATAATGAAAATGACTAGAAATAACAGAGGAGAGGAGAGAAGAACCACGAAGGGCCTACGGCGGTATGCACGGATCTGTTCTATGTCAAGACGTCCTGTCCTGGCTCCAGATACTACAGCCTTGTCCTACCACGGATGTATCCTGTGTTAGATTTTCCACTCACGTGAGACGGCCTGGTGCTACCGATTGTATATGGGGAGGGAGAGTTGAACCCATGTACATTATGTGTGATAGCTACGTATTTTGAGGGGTATATGTTAGCCATCGTGGTCCGGCAGAGTGCACTCACCTTTTAGATTGTGTCCTATGTAGGCACCATCCTGTTCCGACATCATAGACCTCGGTCCTGTCCTGCAGAACTGTATCTTGTCTAGGCACGTATGGCGGCATCCGGGAAGCACCAAGAAGAGAGGAGAGGAGACAATAAAGATCAGTAAAAGTAATAGAAAGTGTGAAAGAAACAGCATTGGCCAATGGCCAAGTAAACAATATTCAGTAGAGTAAACCAATATGCTTTTAACATGGGTCCAAACCCAAATCCGAGGGGGCCCTCGGGGCCACCGCAGCGTGGGTGCTCCCACCAAATCACTGAGAGCACTCACACTGACAGAGGCATACGCGGACACCCCGGACCCTAAGTCTGATCTGTAATATGAGGGATATTAAGGATCATACTCTAAGAGGACCCGTGGTCCTGTAAATAAATCTAGATGGAGGTTTCAATGAAACACCCCAACAACATATTAAGTAATACTTTGACTCTAAACATTCTAGAGAAACTTGAGACGTGTAGTCCAAGTCGGTTGACAGTTCCCAGTTCCTGTTCTCCAAAAAAAGAAAAAGGGAAAAACCCTTGGAAGAGTCAAAGGGGAAACTCAAGGAATCTAAAGAGAACAATAAACTTGAACCGGGAGAACATCTGAAGGGAGGGACGGCAGATCAACATCCCCAACGCCTGCAGTTCTCTTCATCCATTATCTTTCCTTCCCGTCATCTTCCTGCGGGAAACCATGTTCCGCCTGTTCAGGTAAAAGGAGATGATCTTCTGGCTTTCTGTGGTCGTTGCTCCCGCCAGAGAGGGGAGAGAGGGCGGGTCATTGAGGCTTCTGAAGTTGATGGCTGAGAGTTCAGGTGGGGGTCCCGGGTGATGAGGCCTAAGTCCAGCAGCAGTTTCTCTCCTTCAGGAAATGTCACAAAAGAGTGGGACTTCCCTTGATGGGTGAAGGACAGTCTGAAAGGAAATGCCCATTTATATTTTATCTGTTTGTTGATCAGATGCTGTAAGAGGGGTTTCATTGTTCTCCGCTTCTGGACTGTAGATGGCGCCAAATCTGTATATAACTGAATAGGGTTTCCAAATAATGCCAGATTCTGGCAATTTCTGGCTTCCTTCATCAGTTTTTCTTTAATGCGGAAGAAATGTGGTTTCACCAACACATCACGGGGTAGACCATCCGCTCTGGGAGCTGTAAGAGCCCTATGGACTCTATCAATTTCCATTTCCCGTGGCGTGATATTAGGGATTAGTGTTGTCATCAGTTCATGCACCGCAGTCTCCAGGTCCATTTGGGATTCCGGAAGGCCTCTAATTCTCAAATTATACCGGCGGGACCGGTTTTCCAAGTCCTCAATTTTAGAGTATGCTTCTTCCAGTCTCTCATGTAAAGTGGAAATCATGTTTGAATTTTGATTGATTTGAGTAACTGCGCTGTCCACCTTATGTTCAATAGCCTCAAATCTCTCCCCTATTCCCTGTATATCTCGCTTCAGATCCGTGGTTATTATGGAACAGGCCTTTGCTAGCTCCTGCTGCAGCATGGTGGCAAAGCGTGCTAAAAGCACTGTGTCCCCCTGATATGGAACCGCGGGCAGTGGTGTGGGGATCTGAGAGGATTGTGAGGGTTGTATGTCAGGAGAAGCCACTGTCTGTTCGGCCTGGCTGTGCTGGCTAAATAGAATGTCCGCCAGTTCTGCCATATTTCTGTCCATGGAGGACGCTGGGGAAGCCGAAGGGGCCTGTGTACCCACCGATCCCGGGGAGCCAGGTAAAGAGAGGCACTCACCCTGATGATCGGCCAGCTGCTCTTCCGAGGATTGAGAGGAGAATGGGTCCCTCAGCTGTCCGGCTGGTGGGCTTGCCTCCGCCGCCGCCTTCCGTGCTCCAGAGGCGCCCTGGCCGCGTGTCGTCGCCATCTTGGGGCCTTGTTGCTGCCCGGGAGACACTTGGGACTGTTTCCCTGTGTTTTTCCTCTTGTACGGTCTTTTCTTGGGCTGACCTGCCGCCCGACGCTGCATCACCCCTCCGGGAGAATGTGCCGACCGAGAACGGGTCTTTCTGCTATTTACCTCCGCTGATTATAGCTGGTATCGGCCCGGGGTGTGCGGAGCTCACTCAGAGGACGTCCGTCTCCGGTGCCGCGCGCATGCGCTCCCGCTACGCTGTTTTTAAATTGTTTTTTTTTTAATAGCCTGATGCCGGAAATTTCAACCGCGAGTCAATTTAAATGCGATTTGACTAATTTTTTTAGAAATGTTATTTTTGCTGCAGCAGGTTCTATACATGGTACAGATGTGCCACTTTGCAAGTAGACTAAAGGGACCCCCCAGGCACTACATTTAAAGGCATTTTTCATTTTTATTGTTTCACTTTAAGTATCATTAAAACCATTTCCAGCCCCACCTATAGACAAATGACGTCCTTGTCTTTGTCTGGTGATATCTCAATGATGCCTGCAGCTGTCGGCATCATTGAGATATCATTCTTTTCAGCTGCCGATTCCCTTCACTGTAAGAATGATCATAGTGGCTGCCCAGCCGCTTGATCGTTCTTACAGGCAGCGGGAGTAAACATCCCCCCCTTCCGCCACCCCCTTGGTGCCTTTGGCGACTCACCTTAGCAATCGGTGAACCAGAGAACGGAACTGCCATGGCCAGAAGGAAGTACCATAGAAATCCAAGCGACAGATGGTACCCGGTCCTCTCTATGGCTCTCAGAGGCCCGGGCATGATGTCATGACGTCACGTCCGGACCGACAAAGGTAAACAAAGCCGGGTTTCTGGCTAGAAAACATCAGAACGATCATCTTTTTTTCTTTTTTTTTTTCATCTGATGCTTTCCAGCTTGGAGGAAAGGTGATGGGTCTTATAGACACCACATCTCTCCATAAAGAGTACCTGTCATGCAGTATTCCTATTACAAGGGATGTTTACATTCCTTGTAATAGGAATAAAAGTGATCAAGATTTTTTATGTTTTAAAGGGAAAGTGTAAAAATAAAAAAATAAAATAAACAATAAAAGAAAAAAAAATTAAAGCTCCCCCATCCCCGCAAGCTCGCACGCAGAAGTGAACGCATACGTACGTCACGCCCGCATACGTGAACGGCGTTCAAACAACACATGTGAGGTATCACCGCGAGCGTTAGAGTGAAAGCAATATTTCTAGCACTAGATCTCCTCTGTAACTCCAAACATGTATCCTGCAAAAATGTTTAAAGCATCGCCTATGGGGATTTTTAAGTACCGAAATTTGGCGCCATTCCACGAGTGTGCACAATTTCAAAGCATGACATGTTAGGTATCTATTTATTCAACGTAACATTATCTTTCACATTATACAAACAAATTTGGCTAACTTTACTGTTTTGTTTTGTTTTTTAATGCATGAAACTGTTTTTTTTCCAAAAAAGAAACGTTTGAAAAATGACTGCGCAAATACGGTGCGATATAAAAAGTTTCAATGACTGCCATTTTGTTCCCTCGGGTGTTTGCTAAAAAAAACATATATAATGTTTGGGGGTTCTGAGTAATTTTCTTGCAAAAAAATTATGATATTTCCATGTAGGAGCAAAGTGCCAGTATACGCCCGGTATGGAAGTGGCTAAAATCACAGCTCTTTTAAAAAGTTTTTTTTTTTTTTAAATTGCATTGATACATGTCACCCAGGGCAGTAGCTGGGCCCCCATGCACTTTTTATGGCCAATAGCTCGCATATAAGCCTTTAAAATGGCCACTTTTGATTTCTCATGTTTGACTCCCATAGACTTCAATGGGGTTCGCTGATCAGGGCTTAACTTTTCCCCTGTTTGGGAGTTCTGATGAACTGAACAGGGGGTGTTCGGCCCATTTCTTGCCTCCGGTAACTGTGCCTGGAGTGTGCAGGGCGCATGCTCTCGGTACAGCTCTATTTATCTTTAGGTACCCATATATGCAGCCTCTCAGTGTTAAGGCCCCTGCCGAGAGGTCGCATATATGGAATTAATATCACTTTAAATTAATTTGGATTATTCTTGGCAATGTCTTCTAAGGCCTCACGCACACTGAACATTTGGCCATCTTTTCTAGATGCCTTTCCTCCTGGCAGTGGTGTTGTGGCATAAAAAATATGTGGCGCTTGTCAATGTGCAGCTCACGGGCGCATTCTGGCCATTAAAAAGCATTAACGATACTATAGGTGAAATAATCGATACAGCCCCAGACCGCAAACATTTCACAGTAGTGCAGTGATATTAAGTGAATTAATATCCAACTCCTAGATTGTAAGCTCTAACGAGCAGGGCCCTCTGATTCCTCCTGTATTGAATTGTATTGTAATTGTACTGTCTGCCCTAATATTGTAAAGCGCTGTGCAAACTGTTGGTGCTATATAAATCCTGTATAATAATAATATCCAAAAATCCTCATAAAAATAACAGTGATCCATGTAAAACAAATAGTCCTTAACCGGTTCCCGACCGGCTCGCATGCATTTACTACTGCAGAGTGGTGCTGTAGCGTGAATCGCCGTCTATAAACGGCGGCTCGCTCGTCGCCGCTCTGTCAGGTGGCATGTGAGAGATGTACTGATCTCTGGTGCCCTTAGCAGCCCAGCCCCCTCACAGTTAGGACACCCCTAGGCAACACAGTAAACCCTTAGAGTGCCCCCCCCCCCAGGTTGACCCATTCACTGCCAATGACATTTACACAGTAATCAGTGGATATTTAAATTTCTGATCACTGTATAAATGTCATTGGTCCCAAAACAGTGTCAAAAATGTCCGACATGTCCGCCGCAATATCGCAGTCCAGATAAAAATCGCAGGTTGCTGCCATTACCAGTAAAAAAAAAAAAAATTGTAAAAATGCCAGAAATTAATTCTCATGGTTTGTAAATACGGCAACTTTTGCGCAAACCAATCAATAAACGCCGAACGTTTTGTTTTTTTACCACAAATATGAAGAAGAATATATATCGGGCAAAACTGATGAATAAATTTGTTCTTTTTATATATTTTTTTTTGGATTTGTATTATAGCAAAAAGTAAGAAAAATTGTTTTTTTTTGCAAAATTGTCGCTCTTTTTTTGTTTATAGCGGCGATCAGAAATGACGCAGAGCGGATCAAATACCACCAAAAGAAAGCTCTACTTGTGGGAAAAAAAGGGCGTCAATTTCGTTTGGGTACAACGTCGCACGACCGCGCAATTGTCAGTTAAAGCGACGCAGTGCCGAATCGCAAAAAGTGCTCTGATCCTAAAGTGAGAAATCCTTTCGGTCCTTAAGTGGTTAAAGTCAAACGTTCTTCCTCCACCATAGTGACACGGGGAACAAATCATCTCTTATGGACAGAAGCTCTCCAAATGCCAAAGTATTATGGTCTCAACAATAATGATCTCATTTCATGTGACCGACAATCCCAGGCTCCATTTCAGAATTCCCCGAATTGTAATGAATGATCTCCACTCCAAAATCACACAGAGCCTCCAATAACGTAAAACCTCTTACAAACCAGTTTAATCTAAATGTATTGCTCTTACATCAAATCCAATGCTAAATCGCCTTATACATTACATGCTGGGTGTCACCGTGCTGCGTCCCCACCATCTCCTCGCCCGCACTGTCAGGTACCTGCTCGGCATAAGTTCCAAGTTGCTGTGTAGTCACACTACTAACGCGTTTCGTCACATCCGACTTCGTCACAGGGGATGGTGGAGATGCAGCACGGTGACACATGGCATGTAATGTAAAAGGCGATTCAGCATTGGATTTTTATGTAAGAGCAGATTAAACTGGTTTGTAAGAGGTTTTATGCTATTGGAGGCTCTGTGTGATTTTGGAGTGGAGATCATTCATTACAATTTGGGAAATTCTTAAATTGAGCCTGGGGTTGTCGGCTACATGAAATGAGATCATTATTGATGAGACCATAATAATGAGGGTGACACCAACCGAGCGGAAGCGGGGGGGTTGTTTGCTGCCCCCCCAAAAAATAACCCACCGGCCGCCACTGGAACCAGTGACGTCGCTATGGGGGTGCGAGGGGTGCAGACCACACCCGGGTGATGCCCACCAGAGAGGTGATAACATCCATCAAGTAGGAAGTGATATCTGACAGAGATGGTGTCACCTCCAATTGTGACAGCGCACAAATCGGCACTCCCTCACCGACCGGGGCCGGTTTTGGGTCCCTGCCGGCCTTAAACTAGCCTGCCCAGCGCCCTGCAGGGCATTGTGGCAAGCTAGACAGGAGAAAGCCTGATTGGGGGGGGCATCGTATTTTACTGCCCCAGGTCAGGGCCAGCACTACCATGGGACCCAATGGGTCCATTGGACCCAGGCAGCACTTTGAGAGGGGCGGCAAATTGAATCACAGCCGCCTCTTCTTCTCTTCTATTCACCCAACAAATTGACGATCAAGATTTTTTTTCCCACCAATCTTGTTTGTCATGACAACAACTGCCCCAGCGGGCCGCTCCACCAGCCCCTAGCCTGCCCCTATACTACCCTAGCCTGTCCCCTATACAACCTTAGCCTGCCCCTATACAACCCTAGCCCACCTCTATACAACCCTAGCCCGCCCCTTGGAATTGAACATAATGGTATATCATATAATTTTGCATATAGACAAGGTGCTGTTGCATGTAAATCTGACTTCCTGATAAATGTAATTTTAGTTTTAATTATCATGATATAAAATAATGGATGTGGGGGCCTTTTGGTGGGCGTGATTTTTTTTTTTTTGGGGGGTAGCATTTCATTCTTAGACCCAGGCAGCACAGTGTCTTGGGCCAGCCTTGCCCCAGGTGACACCAACCCTAGTGACGCCACTGCAGAGAACGATCAGGTCTCCTCCCCTTCCTTCTGTGTGGCAGAGCCGTGTAAGGCTGGATGGACAGAAGTAGAAAACAGCTTTCTTACGTGAATTTCAGTTGTGTTTTTAGCTATTTTCCTGGATTTCACAGTATTTTTGGACAGAGATCATTCAGTTCTTATCTTTTATGTCATTGCTAGAAATCTCTTGTAAAAGTTAAAGGTCGTTTTTCCACTGGAGTTGTGTGAGTCCCTCGCTGTGTGCTACCATTCCATGTTTCCTTCAATTAGACTTGACAGCCATGCCTTTAGCTCCCGTGTCCCTCCCTATATCCAGGCTATACATGTAAATCTGTATGCGCACATACTTAGGTCTCCTACAAGTGGAATACATGGTCTGAGACTATTGTATAATCTATATTTCATTAGACACTTTAGTTTTTAACAATTTATGACCCACTAACATGTTCCGTCCCAGGCAGGAGCCGTGCGGACTGCGCCCTTGAGGTATTTTGAGTAATAAACCGCCATTAATGTGCATGGATTTCTGGAGGAAAATGTTAATTGTCCTCTTAGAATATTAATGAGGTCAGATGTAATAAATATTAACAATTACGCATTTAATAATTTCACGGAAGATAGATTGGTCGTGTCACTCACGCCATAGCCGAATGTTGGTCCGGTTACACGCTAAGTGGGGTTTTGTATTTTTAATGTATGCATTACAGATTATAGTAGATAAAGAAATGTATGTGTTGCGGATATGCAATGATCATGCTTACATATTTCAGTAACACCAAGGACAAGGTGACTGCCAATGGGCGAGAACTATTGGCCTGCTCTTCATACATTTGCTGTAGGTAGCCATGTTCCCACCTACATCTCTACACTGGCATCCATAAAAAAGCAACAGGACCCTTTTATCCTACCTCTACCATATTACAAGACCCTTCTATCCTGCCCTACCAAGTGACCAGACCCTTCTATCCTGCCCTACCAAGTGACCAGACCTATCTATCCTGCCCTACCAAGTGACCAGACCCTTCTATCCTGTCCTACCAGGTGATAGGACTCTTTTATCCTGTCTCTACCATATTACAGGGCCCCCTCTACCCTGCCCCTACCAAGTGATAGGACCATAATATCCTCCTGCCCTCTACTAGATGATCAAGCTTTTCAATCTGGCCTCCACTTGGTGATAGGGTGTTTGGGCCCTTTCATCCTACCCCTACAATGCAAAAGGACCCTTCTATTCTGTCCCTACCAGGGGATTGAGCCCCTCTATCTTGCCTACCAGGTTACAGGACCCTTCTATCCTGCCCCTACCCGTTGATAGGACCATTACATCCTGCCTCTACCAGATAATCAGGCTCTTCTATACTGACCTTACCAGGTGATAGGACCCTTTTATTCTACTCCTATCAGGTGATTGGACCTTTCTATCATTCCCCTACCAGGTTGCAGGACCTTCTTATACTGCTCCTTCAAGTTGATAAGTTCTTCTATCCTGCCTCTACTAGGTGCCAAACCCTTCTATCCTGCCCTGCCTCTACCATATTACAAGACCCTTCTATCCTGCCCTACCAAGTGACCAGACCCTTCTATCCTGCCCTACCAGGTGATAGGACTATTTTATCCTGTCTCTACCATATTACAGGACCCCTATATCCTACCCCTACCAAGTGATAGGACCATAATAGATTCATAAAATCAAGCTCTTCAATCTGGCCCCCACTTGGTGATATGGTGTTAGGTCCCTTTTATCCTACCCCTACAATGCAAAAGGACCCTTCTATTCTGTCCCTACCAGGGAACTTAGCCTTCTATCTTGCCCCTACCAACAATATATATATAGCACCACATCAAAATGCAAAAGGTCAATTTTATTCTGTCCCTACCAGGGGATTGAACCCTTCTATTCTGCCCCTACCAGGTTACAAGACCCTTCTATCCCGTCCTGCCTCTACCATATTACAAGAGCCTTATATCCTGCCCCTACCAGTTGATAGGACTGTTACATCCTGCCTCTACCAGATAATCAGGCTCTTCTATACTGCCCCTACCAGGTGATAGGACCCTTTTAGTCTACTCCTATCAGGTGATTGGACCTTTCTGTCATGCACCTAACAGATTACAGGACCTTTCTATTCTGCTCCGGCAAGTTGACAAGTTCTTCTATCCTGCCGCTACTAGTTGACCAGACCCTTCTATCCTGCCCTGCCAGGTGATGGGACTCTTTTATCCTGTCTCTATTATATTACAGGACCCTTCCCTGCCCCTACCAAGTGATAGGACCGTTAAATCCTGGAATAGCTCAGCTTATGGACAATATACCAACAATATAGCACCACATCCCTTGATTAAATTGTATAATTGGGGGTTATGGGACTTTCTACGTGCATGCTCAATAAATCATGAAATTATCACTAAAATGTGTACATTTTATTAACAACAATTAAAAGGTAAATATTCCATAGAAGCAACACAATGCATTACAGAAGACTCATTGTCACGTACCGGGTTGGAGTCCGAAGTGCTGGGAGGGCTCCTCTTGCGGCTGAGTGCAGCACAACCTCTGAAGGTAGTACAGGGAACGCAGTGCCCACAGAAGCAGAGTTCGCCTGGATTCTGAAGACTGGTAGCCAGGAGTAGCTGGAGCAGGCTGTGAAGCTGGGGTGTGTGTCTGTCACCAGGAGTACCGTGCAGTGGAGCAAACGGGATGCAGAGCCGGGAGCCAGGCCGGGGGTCAAAGACAGGAAGGCAGTCCGTAACTGAATCAAGAAGGATACACTTGGAGCAAGCCGGGTCATACACTTAGAGGCAGACAAGAGGGAGTCCAGGAGCCAATCTGGGTCAAACATGGGGGAGCAAGCAGAAGCAGAGTCAGCAAACAAGCCAAGGGGTCAAGCCAGGAGATCAGGATTCACAGGAAAGCAGGTCAAGGCAAGCCAGGTCAGTATCGGGTAAACAGATAGCAGGATGCAAGATCACAGGGTCACAGGAAGCTGACGATAAACCATCGGTGTGGTGCTCTCAGCAGCAGGCTTAAATAGGCCATTTGGCGCCAGGATCTGTGACTCTATGCGTGTGCCTTTGGAATCACGTCTTCTATTGCGTCTGCCCGCGCTGGCATGCATCTGCCCGCGCCGATTTGCAATGCTTCTGCCAGTATGCATGAGAGGGCGTCTATTTCCCTGACACTCATGCAGTACAGTCCTTGTGGGAACAGCACGGCGACTGGGTCCCCAACATGTTTCCACCTATAACTGGGGCTTCCTCAGGGGATGCTGTCCAATTAGGTAACAGAGCCTTCCCCAAAATATGGCGTTTGAAATTGATGGAGGTTCAGGGAGTCAAACAAAAAACACAAACCAAACACTGGACTGCAGGTAACCACAGGAGGCATTAAAGGACCAAGAAGTCTAGTTTGCAGAAGAGAAAACACAAGCGTGATAGATTCCTATTAAGGGCAATCAGAATAGGATCTAAGGTCATGTATGGAATGTATATTTCCTTGTGGTTCCAGCCACATCCTGTCACCCTCTACTAGATGATTAAGCTCTTCAATCCTGCCACTACCAGGTGATAGGGTGTTAGGGCCTTTTTATTCTGCCCCTACCATGCAAAAGCTCCCTTCTATCCTGCCCCTACCAGTTGATAGGACCTTTACATCCTGCCTCTTTTAGATGATCAGGCTCTTCCATCCTGCCCCCATCAGGGCATAGGACCATTCTATTCTGCCCCTATCAGGTGAACGGACCTTTCTATCCTGCTCCTATCAAGTGACTGGACCTTTCTATCCTGCCTCTACCAGATTACAGGACCCTCCTATCCTGCTCCTACAAGATGACAAGATCTTCTATCTGCCTCTACCATGCGACCAGACCCTTCTACCCTACCAGGTGACAAAACTCTTTTAGCTTGCCTTTAAGATCCTGCTCTTACCTGGTGATTGGACCCTTCTGTCCTGGCCCAACCAGGTGACAGCATTCTTTTATCCTGCTATTACCAGGTGAACATAACCTTCTATTCTGCCTTCAGCAGATGACAGTGCAGTTCTATTCTGTCCTACCAGGTGACCAGACCCTTCTGTTCTGCCCCTACCAGCTGACAATGCCGTTTTAATCTGCCCTTCTATCCTCATGCTTATAAGGTGACACCACCCATATGCCATGCCCCAACAGTTGTCCTGACCTTTCTATTCTTCACCTACCAGGTGACCATACCCCTCTGTCCTCCTTTTTTCTAGGTTACAGGACTTTCTATCCTGCCCCTATTAGATAAGTGGACCCTTCTATCTAGCTCCCTAACTGATGGCAGGGCCCTTCTATCCTGCCCCTACCAAGTGATAGGACCGCTATATCCACCGTCTACTAGATATTCAAGATCTTCAGTCCTGCCTCTACCAGGGCATAGGGTGCTAGGGCCCTTTTATCCTAACCCTATCATATGAAAGGACCATTCTATTCTGTCCCTACCAGGGGATTGGACCCAGGGACGGCCCTACCATGGGTCCCAGTGGGTCCATTGGACCCAGGCAGCACTTTGAGAGGGGCAGCAAATTGAACCACGGCTGCCTCTCCTTCTCTTCTATTTACCCAGCATATTGGCGACCAAGATTTTTCTTCAAGCACTTTTGTGTGTCATATTGACAACTGCCCTCGGGCCGCTCCGCCTGCCCCATACTACCCTAGCCTGCCCCCTACACTGCCCTAGCCTATCTATATTCTACCCTAGCCTGTCTATATACTACCCCAGCCTGCCCCTATACTGTCTCAGCCTGCCCCTATACCCCCCTAGCCTGTCCATATACTACCCTAGCCTGTCTATATACTACCCTAGTGTGCCGATTTACTACCCTAGCCTGTCTATATACTACCCTAACCTGTCTATATACTACCCTAGCCTGCCCCTATACTACCCTAGCCTGCCTATATACTGCCCTAGCACACCCTTATATTACCCTAGCTCGCCCCTTTGAATTGAACATAATGGTATGTCATATAATTTTGCATATAGACAAGGTTGCATGTAAATCTGACTTCCTGATAAATGTAATTTTAGTTTTAATTATCATGATATAAAATAATGGTTGTGGGGGCCTTTTGATGGCCGTGATTTTTTTTTGGGGCAGGGGTGGGGGCAGCATTTTATTCTTGGACCCAGACAGCGCAATGTCTTGGGCCAGCCCTGATTGGACCATTCTATCCTGCCCCTACCAGGTTACACAAGACCCTTCTATCCTGCCCCTACCAGTTATTGGAACTTTACAATCTGCTTCTACCAGATAATCAGGCACTTCTATCCTACCCCTGCTAGGTGATGGGATGTCAAGACCTCTTTATCCCGCCCCTACCAGGTGATAGGACCCTTCTGTTATGCCCCTATGAGGTGATTGGACCTTTCTATCCTGCCCCTACCAGATTACAGGACCCCCCTATTCTGCTCCTACAATTTGATAATATCTTCTATCCTGCCCCTACCAAGTGACAGGACCCTTCTATCCCACTCCTGCCAGGTAATTAACCCTTCTTTCCTGCCCCTACAAGGTGGTGGACGTTTATATCCTGCCTCTACCAGATGATCTGCCTGGTGACCAGAGCCTTCTATCCTACCCCTACCAGTTGACAACCCTTCTATCCTGGGGGGTGTGGCTGACTTCCAGGATGTGAGGTCATGCAGGCTCTGAGCTCTGTCCACACCGCTCTGATCCATCCAGTATCCTGCTTACCCGATCGTCCCAAACGGGCTCCAAATACTCTCCTGCTGTGCCCTGGTGTCAGGGGAGTGGGTGGGATGGTGAAAATCAACCCCCTCGTGGAAGCAGCACCCGGATTCCAGCCACCCGGACCTCACAGCATGCGGACCCATGATGGCGCCGACAGGCCGCATGGCGGTGAATGACAGCAGCAGCCAGTGCAATCTCCGGCGCAACATGGCATGTCGGGTGCGTCCACAGTGCCGCTATCGCCCAGCCTGTCAGCAACTCCCATGCTCCACTCTACTGAGCACTCCGTCCCCTCTTCCCCTAATGATACCCATGCCACTGCGCACGTGGGGGAACAGACCCTGGCACAAATTATGGAGGCCATACAACACAGCCACGCTTCACTGATGCCATTAACACTGACCTGTCCTTCCTAAAGCAGGATGTACACAATCTCCGGCACAAGATCACTAATGCAGAGCAGAGAGTGGGGGATATTGAGGATGATCTTAGACCGCTTCAGGCCACAGTAAGAGACATCCACAGGGCCCAGGAGGATTCGATCGATAAGCTGACCGAATTGGAAGATCGCCTGAGGTGAAACAATTAGCGCTTTCTGGGGTTCCCGGAGGGCGCGGAAGGCAGAACCCCGGAGGTGTTTATGGAGCGATGGCTGACATCAACTTTTGGGGCCTCCACATTCTCCCCACTATTCGCCATTGAACGGGCTCATAGAGTACCGCTATGCCCTCTGCCAGCTGGGGCCCCCCCTAAGGCAATGATCATCAAATTACTCCATTTTTGAGACAGAGAAGCCATCCTGAGAGCAGCTAAAAAGAAGGGGAAGGTCTCCTTTAATGGGAACGGGATCACTATCTTTCCAGACTTCTCTCTAGTGACCCAAAAACAGCGGGCCACATTTCTGGGAGTCAAAAGGCGATTAAGGGAGATCCAAGTGCCATAAAGTATGCTATATCCAGCCAGACTGCGGGTCATTTATCAAGGCAAGACCTTCTTTTTTACTGATCCGAAGGATGTAGCCCACTGGGCAGACACGCTGGAACCCCCGGACCAGCGCCAGCCTAATAGGAAATCACCTCGCTGATTAGTAAATCATATCTCTATGGAGTCACTTGAAGCCTTTCTACCACTGCCTATGTACACTATTTCCATTCCCTTTGGGAACAAGGATCCGTACCCCAGTTGTTTGTGTTCTTGGCAACTCATCTATAAATCTGGCTGTCACAGTTATTATACTTAAGGATCCCATGATAAGAGGGACAATGTCTGGCCTACAACTCGGACTGCCATGTCTCTGTCTAGACCTTGGGTACACTAGTATCCTGCATAGCCGATGTGGTTCAGGCAACGCAGAGGACAGCTCAGTTGTCTTCCCCCCTTTTGTTCTTTTGTTTTCCCCAGTTCCTGGAGTTGCACCATGTCCCCCTTGGCACTTGATGTGTGTTCTGGGATCAAAGCTCTCAAGAGTTGGGGTTTGAGGGCCAGGTGGGTTAGGGACGGTTTGGGGTTGTTGACTGTTCATTATTGTTTTCATTTCCTAAGATCTGCAGCACTTATGCTCTGGAAATACAACACCCATCCATGTGCTTCATATACTGTTGTATGGGAGTTGATGTTTTCCCCCACGCTGCTCCTAATGCGTGGACCATTGATCAGGACATTGACTAAGCTTTCTCTATTGCAATGGCGGTATTATCCTGTTAATATATTAATCACCCTGGAACTATGTCTAAGCTACGGTTGATTTCATGGAATGTCAGGGGGCTTAACTCCAGGGTGAAACTCTCTTTAACGTTTGAATACCTAGCCCATCATAATCCGCATGTCATCCTCCTCCAGGAGACGCATTTACAGGGCTCTAGAGTGATGGCGCTAAAGAGACACAGATAGCTTACGCCATTCACTCCACCTATTCTACATACGCTCCATCCTGATAGCTAAATCAGCCCCAATAACTATCAAACATATTAAAACGGACCCGAAGGGTTGTTACATAATATTGGTGTTCGAAATGCAGGGCAAACCTTACACCATTGCCAATATATACTTCCCGCCACCATTTACCAAGCAACAATTTGAAGGGCTGATGGTGACGGTGTTGTGGGGGGGCCCACTAATCTTAGCTGGGAACTACAATACAGTATTGAATAATAATCTGAATAGATTGGAGTGCTCTACAACACCTTCCACCCCCCTGCAGACCTACCTGACTCAGTTTGACCTGGTGGACGCCTGGAGGTGGAGACATGCGAATGTGAAGGAATATTCCTGTTACTCAGATACATATGGCACACTGTCACGTATAGATTTATGTCTACTGTCCCGTACTTTTCTTAATATGATATGTGATGTTGGATACTTGCCCAGAGCGGTGTCTGACCACTCGACTTTGTTGGTGGACTTCGCTCTGGGCATCTCCACACCCTATAGGGTGTGGAGACTGAGTCCCCTGTGGCTGGCTGATCCAGCAGTCATGGACTGGGGACGTAAGGATATGTCCTCGTTTTGGGTGGACAACCAGCAGAGTGCCTCCGTGGATGTTGTGTGGGACGCCTTTAAGGCAACAATGCGAGGCTCTTTTGCTGCAGCAATTGGCCAGGTCCACAAGGCGTCTCAGTCCAGAATGGCGAATGCAGAAAAATTCCTTAGAGAGGCGGAGGCTACATATTCTGCCTCCCCAACTGGGTAAAATAAGGTTGCTTGGTCAAGTAAGGTGAGGGAGTTAGAGATGGTGCTCCTAGAACGTACGCAGAAAGAAATACGGTATCAAAATCAGAGACTTTTTGGATTTGGTGATAAAAATAGCCGCCTGTTGGCTTATTTATCTAGACCTGACTTTCAGCCATGTTGCATCTCCAGAATCAAAAATGCGCAGGGAGTGCTGGTAGAACAGAATAAGGAGATAGTGGACACCTTTGTAGCTTTTTATACCTCACCGTATACAACTAAGGCCCACTACACCATCCTAGAATTGGATGACTATTTGGCTAATATTACTCCACCAAAACTAACGGATGACCAGATATCACTGCTTGAAGACCTTCTTATGGGGAGGACGTTTGCATAGCGAAAGACACATTACAATTACCTATACATCAAGGGGGACTGGCGCTCCCCAACCTGCAGACATATTATATAGCCTCTCAGCTGGCACATGCCCATTGGAGGTTCTATCCAGAAGCAAATAACGTAGCTACGGCGTTAGAAGCCGCTATTTTATCTTCATACGAATCACTGCAGAATCTGCTATATAGATTGTCCACTAGGGGTAGGGAGGGAAGGGGCATCCTCGCTATGACTCTGAAAATTTCAGATCTTAAAATTATTACCACCCCAGTATTCGCCCAATACCCCCCTCTGGGGTAATCCCCAGTTGAAGGAGTTCTATCACAGAAAAGATGGCAAATATACAAACTGACCTATGAGGCGAGGGGATGTCCCCGTAAGTTTCATAAAATGTGGGGTACCTGGATGGAATCTAACAGCACCGCTCCTGATGACTCCTGAAGTCCTATTTGGGTCATGTCTGGGAGACGGACAACATGAGATTATGCACTCCTTCCCTTACGGGATAGGCATTGTTAAATAAACTTACTGAAAATAAGTATGAAACAGTGCAATCCTCATGTTGCTACTTCATGAAACAATGGACATGCTGTTTAAATAACCCTTTTGTATCACTGTATATGATGTAAATGGGAGCTGTAGGACCACACAGTCGTGGATAGGGCCCTATGGACCCGGATGCTATGCTGTAGATGTTTTCTTTTTCTTTCTTTTCTTACACTGCCTTGTGTTGCTGTTTTTCTTGTACTGTAAATGTATGTGTTGTAAATGTATGTTGCTCAATAAAATCCATACTTTAAAAAGAAAACCCTTTTATTCTGCTCCTACAAGTTGTTAAGATCTTCTGTCCTGCCCTTATCAGGTGGCATGAGCCTTCTATCTCACCCCTACCAGGTGATCAAACCCTTTTATCTTGCCCCTTGCCCCCCAGGTGAGAAAACCCTACCCTACTCTTACAAGTTGAGATGATCTTCTATTTTGCCCTTACCAGGTGTCAGGACCCTTCTATTCTGCCCCCACCAGGTGATCATAATTTTATCCTGCTCCTACAAATTGTTAATAACTTCTGTCCTGCCCCTATCAGGTGACATGAGCCTTCTATCCCACCCCTTCTGTCCTGCCCCTACCAGGTGACAGGTCCCTTCTATCCTGCCCCTACTAAGTGACCAGAACCTTCAATCCTACCCCTACCAGGCGATCAAACCCTTTGATCCTGCCCCCTGCCCTCCAGGTGAGAAAACCCTGCCCTGCTCTTACAAGTTGAGATGATCTTCTATCCTGCCCGTACCAGGTGTCAGGACCCTTCTATTCTGCCCCCACCAGGTGATCATAATTTTATCCTTCTCCTACAAGTTGTTAAGATCTTCTGTCCTGCCCCTATTAGGTGACATGAGCCTTCTATCCCACCCCTTCTAGTCTGCCCCTAACAGGTGGCATGTCCCTTCTATCCCACCCCTACTAAGTGACCAGAACCTTCAATCCTACCCCTATCAGGTGATCAAACCCTTTTATCTCGCCCCTTGCCCCCCAGGTGAGAAAACCCTACCCTGCTCTTACAAGTTGAGATGATCTTCTATCCTGCCCTTACCAGGTGTCAGGACCCTTCTATTCTGCCCCAACCGGGTGATCATAATTTTATCCTTCTCCTACAAGTTGACACAATCTTCTGTCCTGCCCCTATTAGGGGACATGAGCCTTCTATCTCACCCCTTCTAGCCTGCCCCTACCAGGTGACAGGTCCCTTCTATCCTGCCCCTACTAAGTGACCAGAACCTTCAATCCTACCCCTACCAGGTGATCAAACCCTTTTATCCAGCCCCTTGCCCCCCAGATGGGAAAACCCTACCCTGCTCTTACAAGTTGAGATGATCTTCTATCCTGCCCTTACCAGGTGTCAGGACCCTTCTATTCTGCCCCCACCAGGTGATCATAATATTATCCTGCTCCTACAAGTTGACAAGATCTTCTATCCTGCCCTACCAGTTGATTTAACCCTTCTATCTTGCCCCTTTACCTGGTGACTAAACCCTTCTATCCTGCCCCTACCAGGTTGTTGGACCCTTCTGTCCTCCCCTTCCTGGTGACTGGACTCTTTATTAGAAATAACAAGTTACATAAGTGGTAGAGAGTAACGAAATTGCACCATTGTAGAGAGTCATATATTGGGAGACTAGACATATTGTGTGCATATAATGACAAAACAAAGTAACATAGTGACACAATTGATGTGCGAAGCCAAGTATGATTATATGAGAGAGAAGGGTGCAATACATACAGGTTGATTAGTAGGGCAACATATAAATACCTTGGTATCTAGATGGCTCACGGTCGCCTGGGCTCACACCTGTAGGACGCCAGCTTTTTCGAGGAAGGGACTCTTCTTGCCTTTACCATCAAAATCAATTTGCTCAAATGTCTCTGCTCATCCCTACACTTAACTGCACAGATGTATTGCAGCTGAAATGCCATAGCAATGTTAAATACTGAGCTTCTATTTTATTATATATGGATATGTGCCGTCTCATTTTCCTTTAGGCAGCTTTCAGAACTAAAACACTTTCTCGGCAAGAAAAGCAAATTACGTTTTTAAAGCTTTGTTAATTGCCCCGTTTATATTTCCCATTTATATTTGCAGAAGTGCTAAACATACACTATATTACCAAAAGTATTGGGACGCCTGCCTTTACACGCACATGGACTTTAATGGCATCCCAGTCTAAGGGCCGGTTCACACTTGCGCGGCGCCAAGCGGCGCGATGTGGCGCTCGAGGCGATCACACGCAGCTTGTGAGGAGACTTCTATTATAGAAGTCAATGCAAGCCGCCTGAGATCGCCCTGAAAATAGTGCAGGGACCATTTTTCTAAGGCGGAGCGAAGCGATTCGCTCCTATTAGAACGGTTCCATTTGCACAGCATTGAGGCGAATTGTCAGGCGACTCAAGTCGCCTGGCAATTCGCCTAGATGTGAACGGGCCGCAAAGTCACGCCGCATCGCGCCGCGTTAGTGTGAACTGACCCTTAGTCTGTAGGGTTCAATATTGAGTTGGCCCCACCCTTTGCAGCTATAACAGCTTCAACTCTTCTGGGAAGGCCGTCCACAAGGTTTAGGAGTGTCTATGGGAATGTTTGACCATTCTTCCAGAAGCGCATTGGTGAGGTCAGGCACTGATGTTGGATGAGAAGGCCTGGCTCACAGTCTCTGCTCTAATTCATCCCAAAGGTGTTCTATCGGGTTGAGGTCAGGACTCTGTGCAGGACAGTCAAGTTCCCCCACCCCAAACTCACTCATCCATGTCTTTATGGACCTTGCTTTGTGCACTGGTCCAAATCATTTGGTGGAGGGGGGGGGGGTTATGGTGTGGGGTTGTTTTTCAGGGGTTGGGCTTGGCCCCTTAGTTCCAGTGAAGGCAACATTTAAGGCATCAGCATACCAAGACATTTTGAACAATTTCATGCTTTGTGGGAAGAGTTTGGGGATGGCCTAGAGTTGCCACCTTATCCCTTTAAAACTGAGCACATATGAATTACACAGGTTGTTCTGTGGCTGATTAAGGTGGTAATTAAACTCACTTGGTGCTTTATCTGCATTAAATTGGCCTCATAACAACCTGTGTAATTCATATGTGTTTGGGTTTAAAGGGATGAGGTGGCAACTCTAGGATGGCCCCTTCCTGTTCCAACATGACTGCGCACCACTGCACAAAGCAAGGTCCATAAAGACATGGATGAGCGAGTTTGGGGTAGAGGAACTTGACTGGCCTGCACAGAGTCCTGACCTCAACCCGATAGAACACCTTTTGGTAATATTGAGGATAGGCCTTCTAGTTAAACAGCAGAATAGAAAGTCTATGAATTACACCTCCAGTTACTCCATTGCCAGGATTAGGTTCCGGTTCACCACTACCATAGTTTAGAGTAAAATCCTGTGGATTTGACATTCACTGTACTGGAAAATTTATGTGCAGATTCAACGAGGAACCAAACAATACTTTTTTGAAAAAAAATAATGCACTGTATGGCTTTTGAACTATGGCCAGCAGGCTTAGATGGGCCAATAAAGGTGCTTTTGGATAAGCAAACCCCCTCCCTATAAACAGGGGACAAAGAAGCCAAGTATCAGTGTATTGAAAGCTGACAAACTGCCATAGGTGTAGGGGGTGTGCCAGGTGTGCCCCTACTGCCCGGGCTTCCCCCTGTGTTGCGCCCCCCCAACGCAGTGCTGCTGGCTTCCCTCCTTTCCTCTCCTCTCTACCCGGCTGCTGCAGGGGAAGTTTCAGGATAGGGGGAGGGGCTAATCAATATGTCATTTACCGGCCCCTTCCTTTTCTAATGAACACAATGAACAAACTCACTGTATTCAATCATAACTGAAGCATAGTAAACTGTGTTTTTCTACGCTTCAGTTTGTAAATGAACAGGTACCGCTCAGCAAAGAGCACTTCCCATTCATGCACTGTCCAGTGCAGCTGAGGCTGCAGTGAAAGACATATGTGATTGAGCTTTGGGGTGCGCACCCTCTAATGCGATGGGCTGCGCACACCTATGCAAACTGCATAGATTAGGGTCAGTTAAGCACAGGGCCGGGACAAAGACAAGGTGTGGGCAGGAGGGGCGGCCGCTCTGGGCACTGTGATTTCATGTGAAGTGGGGGGGGGGGGATGGTGGTGCAAGGAGATTGAGGATGAGGGGATTTTTATTGGGAGGGGAAATTTGGGGGGGAGGGGGGTATGAATTGCTAGGAGTGGTGATTTATGGGGATTTGTGTTGGGAGGGAGGATAGGAAAACAGGATTTATGCTAGGAGGGGGGATTTGCGATTTTTTTTACCAAAAATATGTAGAAGAATATAAATCGGCCAAACCCAATGAATAATTTTTTTTTAATTTTTGGATATTTATTAGAGCAAAAAGTAAAAAATATTGTTCTTTTATTGTCGCTCTTGGTTTTGTTTATAGTGCAAAAAATAAAAACCGCAGAGGTGATCAAATACCACCAAAAGAAAGCTCTATTTGTGGGGAAAAAAGGACATCAATTTTATTTGGGTACAAAGTCGCACGACCGCGCAATTGTCATTCAAAATGCGACAGCGCTGAAACCTGAAAATTGGTCTGGGCAGGAGGGGGGTTTAAGTGCCCAGTAAGGAAATGGTTAAGCAGAGAGATGTACAAGATTACATCAGATGTCTGTGTCGCACCTTGATGCAGCCACATCCACGGCTTACCGTAGAGAATGTTGGGTGTGGAAAAGCAGATCTGCTAAAATAGGCTGAATGGGAACACGTCGTTGGAATATAATGGAATTGTTTCATAGAGATATCAAGGGTAGAAGCGTCTCCTTTTATAGGGTAATCCCATAAGGTAACAGTTACTGCATGCCAGCGACTGGAAAAGGGGGACCGAAGCTCATATGAGAGCCTCAAGAGAACACCATTGGTAGAAGTCCTTTGTAGAAACGCGGCGGCTGTGTTTGCCACAGCGACTTGTAGTTTAATGTAACAAAACTGGAAAATGAAGACCACAACACTGCTAAAAGGTCCAGATATGACTTTATTGCAATAAAAGTCAAGGGGGACAATCCAAGGAGTAACCAACGCGTTTCGGAGCTCCAAAAACACCCCCTTCATCAGGGCTTAAAAATGAAAAAAAAAATGTGAATGGACTATAAGTGAACTGAACCAACTGATGACAAGACTGACGTTACCACGATCAAACACAGCCCGCTACACGGGATACCGGCCGGTTTCATGTTTTCACTTTTGGAAGTTTGTAAGTAGGATTTTATTCATTATTAAAGCGGTTTTGGTACTGCACTATATGAGTCTATCCTCTTTTGCGGCATTGTGATGAACTTGATCATGGCTTGGAAATATTTGTGAGGGTTCCGCTGCTGATCATCTGGAGCGACTGACACACCCCTGGCTGGGGAAAAGCCATAGGTGCTTTTCAGTCTTATCTCTGGTAAGCCTTTCCATTATCGGTGGCGGACAGCGCAATATCCATAACTATTGCACCTGGGTGTCACTATTCCTTCTACTCACCCATCTGGGAGATTGGCCTTGCAACTTATCAACCAATAGACCAGGGATATGCAATTAGCGGACCTCCAGCTGTTGCAAAACTACAAGTCCCATTATGCCTCTGCCTCTGGGTGTCATGCTTGTGGCTATCAGAGTCTTGCTATGCCTCATGGGATTTGTAGTTCTGCAACATCTGGAGGTTCACTAATTGCATATCCCTGCTATAGAATGTAACCTACGGTGGTTTTATTATCAACACAGCACATGCCTTTGGACCTTTTTTGGATGTTTATTTGAAATACTTGATTTTAATTAATCTGCAATATTCTATATAATTTTTCAGCGCAGCCCTTTGTTTTATTTTATTTTGTTCTAGACTATACTTATTGTGTATATTGGCTGCAGCTTATTACTTTTGGACTCTAGCTCAGTATTCTCTGACACAACGACAGGGCCGGATTAAGAGCACCATGGGTCTGGTGCTGAGGATTTTGGTGGGCCTGCGATTTACATAGCAATCATGTGTACAGAGGAGGGCAGGGCAGCATCAGTGACTCACTGGGCTGGGCCTATCTTAAAGTAGGGGCCTGGAGCCAGGGCTGGACTGGGACAAAAATTTGGCCCTGGACTTCATCCAGACCGGCCCAGGGCACATCAGGGTACAGTGTACATCAGGGCAAAGGGCACAGGACACATCAGGGCACAACAGGACACAGCACATCAGGGTACAGAGCACAGCACACATCGGGGTACAGCGCACATCAGGGCACAGCACATCAGATTGTAGGGTACAGCACATCAGGGTACAGTACATCAGGGTAAAGTACATCAGGGCACATGAAGCACATCAGGGCACATCAGGCACATTAGGGCACATGGGGGCACACCAGGACACATTAGGGCACATTAGGTTATGTCAGGGCACATCAGAGTATATTAGGGCACATCAGGGCAAATCAGGGTACATTAGGGCCCATTAGGGCACATCAGGGCACATCAGGCACATTAGGGCACATCATGGCACATCAGGCCACATTAGGGCACATCATGGCACACATCAGGGCACATCAGCGCACATGGGGGCACATCAGGGCACATGGGGGTACATCAAGGCACATGGGGGCACATCAGAGCACATGGGGGTACATCAGGGCACATGGGGGCACATCAGGGCACATGGGATGGGGGTACACGAGACTACACGGGGGTACACGGAACTACATGAGGGTACACGGGACTACACGGGGGTACACGGGACTAC
>BLSH010287291.1:1146815-1161076 GCA_018402905.1 Glandirana rugosa | reverse complement strand
CCTTTCTCCTCCGATTAATAGACCGTGTAGACGGTCCGATGAGGCCTGGCAGATGTGCCAGATAATTAGCCTCCTCTTTCCCTCTCCTAGTATCAGTTCCGAGAAGTTGGTGTATGAGGCCTGGCAGGTGTGGCAGATAATTGGCCTCCTCTTTCCATCTCCTAGTATCAGTTCCGAGAAGTTGGTGTATGAGGCCTGGCAGATGTGGCAGATAATTTGCCTCCTCTTTCCATCTCCTAGTATCAGTTCGGGAAGTTGGTGGATGAGGCCCTGCAGACGCGGCAGATAATTGGCCTCCTCTTTCCCTCTCCTAATATCAGTTCGGGAAGTTGGTGTATGAGGCCTGGCAGATGTGGCAGATAATTGGCCTCCTCTTTCCCTCTCCTAGTATCAGTTCGGGAAGTTGGTGTATGAGGCCCTGCAGATGCAGCAGATAATTGACCTCCTCTTTCCCTCTCCTAGTATCAGTTCGAAGAAGTTGGTGTATGAGGCCCGGCAGATGTGGCAGGTAATTGGCTTTCTCTTTCCCTCTCCTATTATTGGTTGGGGAAGTTGGTGTATGAGGCCTGGCAGATGTGACAGATAATTGTCCTCCTCTTTCCCTCTCCTAGTATCAGTTCGGGAAGTTGGTGTATGAGGCCCTGCAGATGCAGCAGATAATTGACCTCCTCTTTCCCTTTCCTAGTGTCAGTTCGGGAAGTTGGTGTATGAGGCCCGGCAGATGTTGCAGATAATTGGCTTTCTCTTTCCCTCTCCTAATATCAGTTAGGGAAGTTGGTTTATGAGGCCAGATGGGGCAGATAATTGGCCTCCTCTTTCCCTGTCCTAGTATCAGTTCGGGAAGTTGGTGTATGAGGACCGGCAGATGTGGCAGATAATTGGCCTCCTCTTTCCCTCTCCTAGTAGCAGTTCAGAGAAGTAAGTTGGTTTGACGTTGAAGAGTTTGCTTCATGTTCTTTCCTAATCCAGAAATTTGGCAATTGAACGGCAGACGTCTTTACTGTCCCGGGTATCATAAAAGTTGTCACGGGATGATCACACACACCGAGGTGCAGTCGTTATCAAATAACACCATTCCGGAATCCTCTATTATGTTCTAATATCCGGCGAGGTGACAGTCGGTGTGACAATTTCTCATTTCAGAATCCATATCCAACCAGAAAAAAAAGAATTTTCTATTTGCGACTTGTATGCATTGTCAGCGGTCACAGCTGAACAAACATCAATTATTTATTTGACATTTCTTCTGCTGCAGAGAACAATGGACCATTCTCATCATTCCTGAACCCAAAGGAGCTTACAATCTAGTACACCTCCACAGCCAATGGGAACTTGAGCAGAAAGCCAAAGCCTGGCTGTCATGATGATCCAATACTTTATACTGATAATAAGTAATAAGTCATTGCCAGAAAACATTAAGTGATGTGAGAACCCCGGATCAGCATTGAAGTTCAGAGCCAGAGAACCCGATAACATTGGAGCCCGTCAGCATCAATGCACCGGTCATAGGTGTGCCCAGCCTATTGCATTAGGGTGGGCACCACAAAGCGCAAACAAACATGAGTGTGTGTGTATATGTCAGAAGGGCAGAGATCGGTGTCGGTAGATTATTTTTATTTTATTTTATTTATTTTATTACATTTTTTTTTTATTATTTTTTACAATATCATATTTTATTATTATTTTTTTACAATTTTATTTATGAGCCCTGCTGGGGGCCTTTGATGAAATATCAGGGGTATTAGACCCCTGATGTCTCACTTTTGAGACTGAGGACAGAGATCCCCCCGTCACTTTCTCTGCAGTCAGGCAGCAGGGGTAATCTGCACAGTACAGGATGATTAGGATGTGCCCAGGCACACCTGCCACCCTATGTGCGCATGCCTATGTCAACGGTGCTTTGGGAGGAAAATCTCCTTTCTGAGAGTAAAGTAACAATGGAAACTGCTGAGACTGATTTAAAAGTAGCAAAAAAAAACATTCTCAAAGCACTCCCTCCCCACCACCAATGCTTATGGCCATGCAGGCTGGTAGAAATATAGACTGTAGGCAGATGGGGGCTGCAGTATATCCTTCATCCTGAAGGGGGCACTGTGCTATTTATCCAGGCTTACAAGAGCCCATTTAGGACTAAACGTTCCCCAATATGGGCTCCAGGCAGCCATCTTCGGGAAGGGTCATATGAAGACCAGACCTTTTCTGGCACTTTTTGTTTGAATCAGTATCTTTTGCTAGAAAATGTATAAACCCCAAACTTTCCTGACCTCAACCCAACAGAACACCTTTGGGATGAATTAGAGTGGAGACTGTGAGCCAGGCCTTCTCATCCAACATCAGTGCCTGACCTCACAAATGCTCTTCTGGAAGAATGGTCAAACATTCCCATAGACACTCCTAAACCTTGTGGACAGCCTTCCCAGAAGAGTTGAAGCTGTTATAGCTGCAAAGGGTGGGCCAACTCAATATTGAACCCTACGGACTAAGACTGGGATGCCATTAAAGTTCATGTACGTGTAAAGGCACGCGTCCCAATACTTTTGGCAATATAGCGCTTATATACTGTTGGTGTGTATATATATATATATATATATATATATATATATATTTATTTATACAGTATCTCACAAAAGTAAGTACACCCCTCACATTTTTGTAAATATTTTATTCTATCTTTTCATGTGACAACACTGAAGAAATGACACTTTGCTACAATGTAAAGTAGTGAGTGTACAGCTTGTATAACAGTGTAAATTTACTGTCCCCTTAAAATAACACTAACGAGTCACATAACACCAGGGAAGGAAAATGGCTAATTGGGCCCAGTTTGGACATTTTCACTTAGGGGTGTACTCACTTTTGTTGCCAGCAGTTTAGACATTAATGGCTGTGTGTTGAGTTATTTTGAGGGGACAGCAAATTTACACTGTTATACAAGCTGTACACTCACTACTTTACATTGCAGCAAAGTGTCATTTCTTCAGTGTTGTCACATGAAAATATGGAAGTTTTGAACTTCATTCTGCCGCCTCCATCGCTCACTTTCTTCCTCCAGCTGTCACTTGTAATCACAGAAGTCTTCTCTGACAGCTTTGCTCTCAGTGGCTCCCAGAACTAACAGATCCTTGTGTGCACTCATGGCGCACGTACACTTTGTACATAATGCACTCCTTAACTTTGCACTCTGTACATAATGCACCCCTGAATCCTGTACTCTGTACATAATGGACTCCTAAACTCTGCACTCTGTATATAATGCACTTCTGAACCCTGCACTCTGTACATAATGCACTCCAGAACTCTGCACTCTGTACATAATGCACTCCTGAACCCTGCACTCTGTACATAATGCACTCCAGAACCCTGCACTCTGTACATAATGCACTCCTGAACCCTGCACTCTGTACATAATGCACTCCAGAACTCTGCACTCTGTACATAATGCACTCCAGAACTCTGCATTCTGTACATAATGCACTCCTGAACCCTGCACTCTGTACATAATGCACTTCTGAACCCTGCACTCTGTACATAATGCACTCCAGAACTCTGCACTCTGTACATAATGCACTCCTGAACCCTGCACTCTGTACATAATGCACTCCAGAACCCTGCACTCTGTACATAATGCACTCCTGAACCCTGTACTCTGTGCATAATGCACTCCTGAACTCTGCACTCTGTACATAATGCACTCCTGAACCCTGCACTCTGTGCATAATGCACTCCTGAACTCTGCACTCTGTACATAATGCACTCCTGAACCCTGCACTCTGTACATCATGCACTCCTGAACGCTGCACTCTGTACATAATGCACTCATGAACCCTGCACTCTGTACTTAATGCACTCCCGAACTCTTCACTCTGTACATAATGCACTTCTGAACTCTAAAATCTGTACATAATGTACTCCCGAATCCTGCACTCTGTACATAATGCACTCCTGAACCCTGCACTCTGTACATAATGCACTCCTAAACTCTGCACTCTGTACATAATGCACCCCTGAATCCTGTACTCTGTACATAATGCACTCCTAAACTCTGCACTCTGTACACAATGCACTCCTGAACCCTGCACTCTGTACATAATGCACTCCTGAACTCTGCACTCTGTACGTAATGCAATCCTTAACACTGCACTCTGTACATAATGCATTCCTGAACTCTGCACGCTGTACATAATGCACTCCTAAACTCTGCACTCTGTACATAATGCAATCCTTAACACTGCACTCTGTACATAATGCATTCCTGAACTCTGCACTCTGTACATAATGCACTCCTGAACGCTGGACTCTGTACATAATGCACTACTGAACCCTGCCCTCTGTACATAATGCACTCCCGAACTCTTCACTCTGTACATAATGCAATCCTTAACACTGCACTCTGTACATAATGCATTCCTGAACTCTGCACTCTGTACATAATGCACTCCTGAACGCTGAACTCTGTACATAATGCACTACTGAATCCTGCACTCTGTACATAATGCATTACTGAACTCTGCAGTCTACATAATGCACTCCTGAACCTTGCACTCTGTATATAATGCACTCCTGAACCCTGCCCTCTGCACGTAGCGTAAACCTGCACATAGAGTACCCCAGATACAACCAGTCCTTTAAAGATGACCATTTTGCTGATGTGGCATGTGATGAAATTGAGCTGGACACCCCTGCTCCAGTACAATGAAGCCGGCTACACAGTAACGCGTTTCAGCCAAATGCTATGAGCAAGGCTTCGGCAGGCATTACAATGTTAATTCTGTATCATGTCACGTAGCCAATAAGGTACTGTTGCAATGTATGTTACATTATATCAGAGGAGGATAGAGAGTGCAGTGCTGGAGGTGGACAGGAAATACTGCTAAGATTTTTTTATATACAGGGGATCTATTTAAAAAATTAAAATTGACACTGGAGTTGCGCTTTAAGTAATGAAACAGAAGATAAAAGTCTGGCATTAAAATGTGTTGACCATCCATAAAAAGGGAATCAGCGAAGGACCGGCTGGGTTTTGCTCTTTCGGTTTTTATCCAGGCACAAGAACAATGTATCAGTTAAGTAATTTCACCTTGTACTGCGTATGTCTTCCCCCCCGGTAAAATGAGAGAACAGACGTATTACTTGTACAAACAACAGCGCAGCAAACGACTCTTTTATGGTTACTAATAGGACGCCATCTAATCACAGAACGAGGAAACGCCGTCCCCAGATTAGCATTATTCGCCTCTGGAAACCGCCGCAAAACTTCACACAAATAAAATGACTTCATTATTTCCTAAATACAAATTTATTAGCATTTTTTTTTTTTTTTTTACCTCTTTAACTGTACATTAGATTAACTTTTTAAGTATACTTTGTGAGCTAATGATATTTTTACTCTCCGCTTGAATAATCAAATCATTTTAAAATAATCAAAATGGTTCGTGGTCATGAAAAAATAATGTTTTGCCGTTCTTTTTTGCGTAACGGGTTATAATTAGGGGTTGGTTAAGGCGGTGGTACGGCAGTTTCAAAGCCCAGGAAAGCTTCTCCTGGTCGCCTCACGAGGAAAAGATGGCGGAGAGTCGGGCTGAGGACGAGTCGGTAAGTCTCTTGAGAGCTCTCCCTTTATTTGCTTTTATTGAAATGGTTCAGGCGATGTTTTAGGTGTTAAATCAGCCTTTCTCAACCTTTTCAACACCGAGGAACCCTTGAAATAATTCTCCGGTCTCGGGGAACCCCGGCTAAAAATTAAAAATCTACAACTCATGATACATCAGTGTGATGGTCAATGGGAAGAATACTCCTTACACTTGTGGTCATTGGGAAGAATGCTCCTTACACTTGTGGTTATTGGGAAGAATTACCCCCCTTACAGATAGCTAAAAAGATCAATGATGTCATTGGGAATTTATCTGAGAGGTAAAAATTGACCATTGCTCAAGGAACCCCTAGCAACCTCTGTAGAAAGGTTAAAACCTTGAAACGCGTTAGCCTTCACGGTGTGAGAACCAGTCGTGCATGACATGTCTATGAATTGGCAGGACTCCACATAAGCTTGGAATGCTTCATTTTAATGGCTCGCTTGTGAGTATGTTTTTAACTTTTTAAATAAAGGCTTTTATCAAAGATAATGCGCTAGGCCAGTGCGCCATTGTCCCTTTGTTTTTGCTACAGTGCCTTTGGACTACCCCTAGTTCATCAGTGGCAGCAAGGTGGCTCATTATCTAAAGTGCCTTTCTAAACATCCATAGAATTGAACCATCGGGTGAAGATGTCATTCCCCTCTGAGCGCAGGATATAAAGTGTTTGTTTGGAACCTTTGGAGAAACCCTGTGTTAAAGGCTTTAAAGTAGAGCTCAAAGCAAATACACTCTATTGCCAAAAGTATTGGGACACCTGCCTTTACACGCACATTAACTTTAGTGGCATTCCAGTCTTAGTCTGTAGGGTTCAATATTGAGTTGGCCCACCCTTTGCAGCTATAACAGCTTCAACTCTTCTGGGAAGGCTGTCCACAAGGTTTAGGAGTGTCTATGGGAATGTTTGACCATTCTTCCAGAAGCACATTTGTGAGGTCAGGCACTGATGTTGGATGAGAATGCCTGGCTTGCCGTCTCTACTCTAATTTATCCCAAAGGTGTTCTATTGGGATGAGGTCAGGGCTCTGTGCAGGACAGTCAAGTTCATCCACCCCAAACTCGCTCATTCATGTCTTTTATGGACCTTGCTTTGTGCATTGGTCCAAATAATTTGGTGGAGGGGGGATTATGGTGTGGGGGTTGTTTTCAGGGATTGGGCTTGGCCCCTTAGTTCCAGTGAAGGGAACTCTTAAGGCGTCAGCTCATCCATGTCTTTATGGACCTTGCTTTGTGCAGTGGTGCGCAGTCATGTTGGAACAGGAAGGGGCCATCCCCAAACTCTTCCCACAAAGTTGGAGGCATGAAATTGTCCAAAATGTCTTGGTATGTTTTACAGTTTTGTACATGTTTACTCATTAAAAACTATTTTGGATGTTATCCTGAGTGCCAGCCATCTCTTGCTGTACTCTAAAATGTCTTGGTATGCTGACGCCATAAGAGTTCCCTTCACTGGAACTAAGGGGCCAAGCCCAACCCCTGAAAAACAACCCCACACCATAATCCTTCCTCCACCAAATGATTTGGACCAGTGCACAAAGCAAGGTCCATAAATACATGAATGTTTTTGTCGACAAACAAAAATTTCCTAGTCTGCACATTCAGCTTTTGTGTAACGAAAAAATAAATCTGAATTTCGCATCGTGGGTACGGGCCTTAAGACTGGGATCCTGTTAAAGTTCATGTGCGTGTTAGTACACGTGACGCTTTTTTACCATTCCCTGAATGTTTTTTTGACAGCTAGAAGCCGATGCTCAAAAACGTCCCTTTAGCCGCGTTTAGCTGCGTTTTGACGCATTTTGACGCGTTTGTTTTTTTTAACCACTTCCGGACCACCCGCCGTCATAATACGGCGGCAGTTTGAAGTGGAATACCGTTGTTATGGTAGCAGATAGCTACCATAACCCCGGTATCTATTTTTTCAGCAGGAGATTCTGTGCCTGATAAAAGTGGTCTTAGCGGCAGATTCGCTGCGAGATCACTTTTATCAGCTGCGGGAGAGGTGCCCCCCGCTCACGCCCGCTTTCCGGTCATCTCCACCGCTTACCGGACCCGCCGGCAGCGGCGGAGATGATCGGGTCCATCCCCCCCCCAGTGTCCGTGAGCCGAGTGAGCGGCGGAAGCTGCTTACTCGGCTCCATAACATGGCTGGGCAGAAGCTACGTCACAAGTCGCTTCTGCCCAATGGTCCCAAAGGGGACATTTTTTTTTTCTAATGCCATTTTTTAGTGTAAATATGAGATGTGAGGTCTTTTTGACCCCGGATCTCATATTTAGGAGGTCCTGGCATGCTTTTTTCTATTACAAGGAATGTTTACATTTCTTGTAATAGGAAAAAAAGTGATAAAATATATTTTTTTTTAAAAAGGTGTAAAAATAAAAAGTAAAATAAATAATTAAAAAAAAAAATTTAAAGCGCACCGTCCTAGCGAGCTCGCGCGCAGAAGCGAACGCATACATAAATCCTTCCCACATATGAAAACGGTGTTCAAACCACACATGTGAGGTATCACCACGATCGTTAGAGCGAGAGCAATAATTCTAGCCCTAGACCTCCTCTGTAACTCAAAACTGCTAACCTGTAGAATTTTTTAACCACTTCCCGCCCGGGGCATTGACAAATGACGTCCGGGCGGGTGTTTCACTATCCTGACTGGACGTCTATTGATGTCCTCAGGATAATCCGCGATCGCGCGCCCTCGGGGGTGCGCATCGCGGTGATCGGTGGTGCCGTGGGTCAGTCTGACCCACCGCATTACCGACCGAGGTAAAAGGCTTCGATCCGAAGCCTTTTACCATGTGATCAGCCGTGACCAATCACGGCTGATCACAGTGTAAATAGGAAGAGCCGTTGATCGGTTTTTCCTCTACTCAGGTCTGCAGACCTGAGCAGCGGAGAGCCGATCAGCTGCTCTCCTGACAGGGGGGGGGCTGCGCTGAACGTTTATCAGCGCAGCCACCGTCAGGATCAGCCCACTGGACCACCAGGGAGCCGGATCAGGACCACCAGGGAGCCCCCCCGCCGGACATCACACACAGGCCGCCCAGGACCACCAGGGAAGGAAATCAGAGGCCGCCCAGGACCACCAGGGAGCCCCCACTAGGCCACCAGGTAAGGGCATTATTGTGCACTGTAGGGATGGCACTGTGCCCATGTATGATGCCTGCCAGTGCCATCCCTAATAGTGCTTGTTGCATCTGTGCCCACCACTGCCACCTATAAGTGCCCACCTGTGCCCACCTGTCACACCTATCAGTGCCCACCTGTGTCACCTATCAGTGCCCACCTGTGCCACCTAAAAGTGCCCACCTGTGCCACCTAAAAGTGCCCACCTGTGCCACCTATCAGTGCCCATCAGTGCCCAGTGCCACTTATCAGTGCCGCTTATGAGTGTCCATCAGTGCCGCATATCAGTGCCATGTATCAGTGCCCGTCAGTGTTGCTTGTCAGTGCCGCCCATCAGTGCTGTATATGTGCCCCATCATCAGTGCAACCTTATCAGTGCCACCTCATCAGTGCCAATCTGTACTGCCTCATCAGTGCCCGTCAGTGTAGCCTCATCAGTGCCCATCAGTGTAGTCACATCAGTGCCCGTCAGTGAAGGAGAAAATGTACTTTATACAAATTTTTGTGACAGAAAGAAAAATGTTTTTTTTTTTCAAAATTTTCGGTCTTTTTTGTTTATAGCGGTTATCAGAAATGACGCAGAGGCGATCAAATACTACCAAAAGAAAGCTCTATTTGTGGGAACAAAATGATAAAAATTTTGTTTGGGTACAACGTCGCACGACCGCACAATTCTCATTCGAATCGCAACAGCACTGAAAGCTGAAAATTGGTCTGGGCAGGAAGTGTTCTAAGTGCCCGGTATTGAAGTGGTTAAACGTCGCCAATGGAGATTTTTAAGTTGCAAAGTTTGTCGCCATTCCGCGAGAGGACGCAATTTTGAAGCATGACATGTTGGGTATCATTTTACTCGGCGTAACATTATCTTTCAAAATATGGAAAAAAATTGACCTAACTTTACTGTTGTCTTATTTTTTAACTCAAAAAACTGAATGTTTTCAAAAAAATCGCGATTGTAAGACCGCTGCGCAGATACGGTGTGACATAAAGTTTTGCAATGGGCGCCATTTTATTCTCTAGGGTGTTAGAAAAATATATATATAATGTTTGGGGGTTCTAAGTAATTTTATAGCAAAAAAACCTGATTTTAACTCATAACCACCAAACTCCAAAAAGAGGTTAAGGACCGGAAGGATTTCCCCCTTTAGGACCAGAGCACTTTTTGCGATGAGTTAGTGTGTTCACTTATTGTGTAGAGTGTTAGTACTGTATAGTGTGAGTATATTGAATAAAGTAATATCAAAGTAATAAAATCAATTTAAATGTCATTTTTTTCCTTTATAAATGGCAGTTTTGCTGCAGTAGGTTCTATACATGGTGCAGATGCGCCACTTTACAGGTAGACTAAGAAAAGCCCCCAGGCACTATATTTAAAGGAATTTTTTATTTTTATTATTTCACTTTAAGCATTATTAAAATCACTGCTCCTTTAACCACTTCAGCCCCGAAAAGATTTACCCCCTTCCCGACCAGAGCACTTTTTGCGATTCGGCACTGCGTCAATTTAACTGACAATTGCGCGGTCGTGTGACGTTGTACCCAAACGAAATTTGCGTCCTTTTTTTCCCACAAATAGAGCTTTCTTTTGGTGGCATTTGATCACCTCTGCGTCATTTCTGATCGCCGCTATAAACAAAAGAAGAGCGACAATTTTGAAAAAAAAAAAACAAATATTTTTTACTTTTTGCTAAAATACAAATTAAAAAAAAAAAAACAAAAAAAAAACAAATTTATTCCTCAGTTTTGGTCTATATATATTCTTCTACATATTTGTGGTAAAAAAAAATCCAGATCGGCGTTTATTGGTTGATTTGCACAAAAGTTGCCGCGTTTACAAACCATGAGTTCATTAATTTCAGGCGTTTTTACAATTTTATTTATTTTTTACTAGAAATGGAGGCGATCTTTTTATCGGGACTGCGATATTGCGGCGGACATTTCAGACATTTTTGACACTTTTTTGGGACCAGTGACATTTATACAGCGATTAGAAATGTAAATATCCACTGATTACTGTATAAATGTCATTGGCAGTGAAGGGGATAACCTGCAGGGGGCGATCTTGGGGTAAACTGTGTTCCCTAGGCGTGTTCTAACTGTGAGGGGGCTGGGCTGCCAGGGGCATAAGTGACAGGGATCAGTACATCTCTTACATGCTGCCTGTCAGAACGGGGAACCGGACGTGTTTACATCAGCGGTTCCCCATTTTTCTTCTCTGCCAGGCGATCGCGGGTAGCCGGCGGACATCGAGTCCACCCGACCCGCGGCCGCGCGGCGGGCACGAGAGCTCTCCTCCACCGGCGCGGCGGGCATGCACGAGCCACTGCTTATAGACAGCGATTTGCAATACAGCGCCACTCTGCAGCAGTAAAAGTACGCGAGGCGGTCCGTGATCGGTTACATTTTTTTTTGTAAATGAAAACGCCTGTAAACAAAACGCTGCTAAACCTGAGTCACCTCCTTTAGCAGCGTTTACAAGCTGTTACAGGCATTTGGTGTTTCAAATACCTCTGAACTTCCGTCCGAAAGGATTTTTTTGGGTTCCCAAAAAAGCTTCTAAATTCAACTGCCTAGAGACATCCCTGTGTAAATGGACTGGTAAGATAACATAGAGGGGCAGCTGAAAAAAATGCCCAACTGCCCCTAAACGTCCGTTTACCAGTAGCAGTGTGCATGAGGCCTAAAGGCAGGTGTCCCAATACTTTTGGCAATATAGTGTATAGTAACTGTGTACCGCGCTTAGGATAATCTTACTCAGCTGCTGCCCTCCAGTAGCTCCCTCCCGTGGGTGGGATTTATAGTGTTATTTGGTGTGGGTGGATGTGGCGCTGCCCGAGTATATTGGGTAATGGAATACAAAAATATTTTGGCCGGATGTGCTAGTATCAAATGATAGTATGGGGGTGAACTTTCTCTCATAGATGAGTCCCCTAATCCATGAGCCTCTATATAGCTACCATAAGTGTTTCAAAGTGCGTGCGTGCGTGCGTGCTCCAATAAAGTAATATAAAACTCACATCCCAAAGACTTACACCTTAATGGTAAAACGTGATACAGCAAAAAGTGGTTAAAATAAATGATAATCTATAAAAGTGAACGTGGTAATGTGATCCAACTAATATCCTTCATTCAGGAAAATTTATAGATAATGACCAAAAAAATGTGCTAGTATGCATGTGCTAGTATATCAGGTATAGCCATAAAATGTGCTGGTATGAATCTCCTTATCTCTGACCATATGCGTGGTGATATGACCCAGATAGTATCCACCCACACCAAATAACACTTTTGGCAATATACTGTATATAAAAAATAATAATAATAATAATAACACCATTTAATCCAGTTATATGTTTATTAAACAAAATATAATACAAAAATAAAATACTGCGGGTGGAAGTACATGAATCAGGGGTTAAATTAGCTTCTCACAAACAGCATAAATCAGAGAAAAATAACATTCTGACCCAATACAGCTTTATAACTTTGCTCATGGCTGCCAATGTAATGGGCTTTCAGGCCCTGGGAGCGCACATATAGTGGCCACGAGGGCTGTGACAAGGGGTGGAGCATACAGAAGGGGCAGCTGCCCCAGACGCAGTTTTCTCATATGGACAGCTTCAGCAGTCAGGGGTCAGGCTCGGGGACCAGTTGCCAGTGCCGGGACAAGGGTCATCCAGAGCCCAGGGCAAATGTGGCAAATTGCCCCCCCCGGTTTGTGCCAGAACTCTCAAGCATTGCAAAAGTTCGGACCTGAACCACAAACCCCATTGAATTCTATGGGACTCGAACTTAAAAAATCAAAAGTGCCCATTTGGAAGGCTTATATGCAAGTTGGCCACAAAAAGGGTATGGGGGCCCAAGTATTGCCCTGGGGGACATGTATCACTCCAAATAAAAAAAAAATGTTTAACCACTTGCCGACCGTCTCGCGTAGAAAGATGGCGGCAAAGTGGCTCCCCTGCGCAAATCGCCATTTATGAACGGGGGATTTTGCAGTCGCAGGCGGGCGGCGGCGACGGCGGGATCTGGTGCCTGCTGCACGCTGCGTGAGTGTGGCCGCGGGTCGAGCGGACTCGATGTCCGCCGGCAACCCACGATCGCCTACTACAGAGGAAGAACGGAGAACCGTTGATGTAAACGCGGCGGTTCCCCGTTCTGTCAGGCAGCATGACAGAGATCTACTAATCCCTGTGATCGGGAACAGTTAGATCTGTCATGCCCCTGACAGCCCAGCCCCCATACAGTTAGAACACGCCTAGGGAACACAGTTAATCCCTTGATCGCCCCCTGCAGGTTAACCCCTTCAGTGACATTTATTACAGTAATCAGTGGCTATTTTTAGATCTGATCGCTGTATAAATGTCATCGGCCCCAAAAAAGTGTCAAAAGTGTCCGATCTGTCCGCCGCAATATTGCCATCCCGATAAAAATCGCAGATTGCCACCATTACTAGTAGAAAAAAAAACAAAAAACCCATAAATCAATTTTCATAGTTTGTAGACGCGATAACTTTTGCGCAATAAATGCTTTTTTGTGATTTTATTTACCAAAAATGCATAGAAGAATACATTTTGGCCTAAACTGATGGATACATTTGTTTTTTATATTTTTTTGGATATGTAGTATAGCAAAAAGTAAAAAAATTTTGGATTTTTTTCAAAATTGGCGTTTTTTTTTGTTTATAGCGTAAAAACCGCAGAGGGGATCAAATACCACCAGAAGAAAGCTTTATTTGTGGGGAAAAAAAGGACGTTGATTTTGTTTAGGTACAACGTCGCTCAACTGTGCAATCGTCAGTTAAAGCGACGCGGCGCCGAATCGCAAAAAGTGCTCTGGTCAGGAAGGGGGTAAATCTTTCCGGGGCTGAAGTGGTTAAAGGAGCAGTGATTTTAATAATGCTAAAGTGAAATAATAAAAATGAAAAATTCCTTTAAATATAGTGCCTGGGGGGTTTTCTTAGTCTACCTGGAAAGTGGCACATCTGCACCATGTATAGAACCTACTGCAGCAAAACTGCCATTTATAAAGGAAAAAAATGACATTTAAATTGATTTTATTTCTTTAGTATTACTTTATTAAATATACTCACACTATACAGTAGTAACACTCTACACAATAAGTGAACACACTAACTCACTAGTAGCAAACTGAGCCCTGTTCTATCTCCAACAACACACTGCAGTCAAGTGCAAGGCTTCATCTAATTAGAGCCCTAGAATGCACGCCGTGCATGGTGGGGCACTCGGTGGGCAAACATCCTGCCGAGTGCCCCACAAATTTGGGTTGAGTAGATAAACAGGCGATGTTCAGGCCAAACTTTTGTTCAGCCCGAACCGTTCGCCCAACTCGAATAAGAATTATATGTCAGCAAAAATCCCCCCCCCCCAAAAAAAAATGGATCACTAATCTGCATGCTTGCCCCTTAAGCATAAATTCCCCCTCCTCCCAGGACAAATCCGCCCCCTACAGTAATCCCCCTCCCAGCTCAAATCCTTTCTCTCAGC
>BLSH010287291.1:1116315-1146462 GCA_018402905.1 Glandirana rugosa | reverse complement strand
ACTAATTGTCATGGTCCTCGTTTATCCGCCGAACTCCGCGTCTCGTTTCACGGGGTTCCGTCCTAATTTGGGACGGTAACTACGCACTGTGGACGTTAGTACACTAACGTCACTGCAGTATGAAGGGTATCACGTGAGACAGGCCGCGGGCTTGTGTCACGTGATACAATTAAATTTGTTTGAAAAAAAAAAATTTCCACTGGAAAAAAATAAAAAAAAAGATCAACAGAAGTGTGGTCAATAAACAAGCCAAAGGTTGGTAACAAGTGGTTGCAGGTTGGGATCAAGCAGAAGCACAGTCAAGGAACAAGTCAATGGTCGGTAACGAATGGTGTGAAGATAAGGACAGTAGCAGGCAGTGGCGGCCGGTCCATAGGGGGGCCCGGGCGCCGCCCCCCCCCAAAAAAAAATAAAAAAAGGTCACCTTTAAAAAAAAAAAGTTTGTTTAAATTAACATAGTGCACTGTGTTCGGGCGCCGGACAGAGTGCACTATGGGAAGTATGACGTCACTGCAATCACATGATTGCAGGTGTCACGCATCAATGGCAGGGTTTAATCCTGCCTTGGGGCACTTTGCTCTGCGCCTCAAGCCGCCTATTTGCTCCTGGTACTGTTAATCAATCTTGATCTCGAAGGAGCCTCGGCGTCACTTCCGGCCATGCTGAGAGAAGCCGGACTCCAGGCTCCAGCCCGCTCATCGCAAGCGCTGCCTCTGCACACCAACACCCGCTGGCCGCATGCAGATCTCTGCACACTCCTGCCTGCCTGCCTATTAGATGGGGTAAGTGCGGGGGGGGGGACTGCCGCAAACCCCTATTTGGGACCCTGTATACCCTATCTGGGGCTCTGTATACCCCTTTCTGGTGACTGTATACCCTATCTGGGACCCTGTATACCCTATCTGGTGACTGTATACCCTATCTGGGGCTCTGTATACCCCTATCTGGTGACTGTATACCCTATCTGGGACCCTGTATACCCTATCTGGGACTCTGTATACCCTATCTGGGGCTCTGTATACCCTATCTGGGACTCTGTATACCCTATCTGGGGCTCTGTATACCCTATCTGGAACCCTGTATACCCTATCTGGAACCCTGTATACCCTATCTGGGATAGTATATACCCCTATCTCGTGACTTTATACCCTATCTGGGACCCTGTATACCCCTATCTGGTGACTGTATACCCTATCTGGGGCTCTGTATACCCTATCTGGTGACTGTACACCCTACCTGGGACTCTATATACTGCTATCTGGCGCTCTGTATACTGCTATATGGTGACTGTATACTGCTATCTGGGGCTCTGTATACTGCTATCTGGGGCTCTGTGTACTGCTATATGGTGATTCTGTATACCCCTATCTGGTGACTCTGTATACTGCTATATGGTGACTCTGTATACTGCTATATGGTGACTCTGTATACTGCTATCTGGTGCTCTGTAAGTGTATACTGCTATCTAGTGACTCTGTATACTCCTATCTGGTGATCTTGTATACCCTATCTGGTGATGCTGGGCTGTATACTCCTGACACAAGGGGTGGAAACTATAAGGGGTGTGGCTTATGAGAAGTGGGAGGGGTCAAAAAGGAAGGGCGGGTCTGGAGCCCCCATCCTAAAATTTCACCAGCTGTCACTGGTAGCAGGTATGCAAAAGGAGCAAGATGTTGGCTGAAGGGAGCACAATAATCCAGTAAAAAGGAAGCGCAGAGACATGGCTTGAATAGAAAGTTCATGGGAGGGGCAAAGAGTTCAAGGTTCACCAGAAACTAGAGGCAAGACAAATTGCCCTCAGAGATCAGACAGGAAGCTGTCCAGCATCTCAGATGGCTCAGCAAGAAGAGCTACTGCCAAACACAACAGAGGTCACTGGTTCAGATCTTGCTCTTGACAAGTTCATTGGTTATAGACTTATAGTATCAGATACAACCAACATATTTCAGGGGGAAGGGCTCCTTCTTCATGGAGAAACCGGGACACGCGAGACCATCTATCCAATCACTAGAGGCACCAATCGAGCTTCAATTCTGGCTTTTTAGTGAACTTTATCCTATTTTTCTTACAATAAAATGTTCAATCCCTGAAGACGCGCAAATCCTTTCCCCAAAACGTGTTGGTCAGGGCTGATCCTGGACACACTGATCCAATGCCGGGAAATTGAATCTGTGTGACATGTATGATAGGAGCCGGTCTAGGAGGCGGGTCATTGTTACAGCGGTCACCCAAGCAATTCAGATCCAAGCTCCATGACACATCAGGAGATTGCCGCTTTGTGTGATCGAGGCACTGGTAGGCTGCATTTGATGGACACCAATTAGGCTGCATTTGATGGGCACTGATAAGGCTGCATTTTCTGTGCACTGATATGGCTGCATTTGATGGGCACTGGTAAGCTGCATTTGATGGGCACTGAAAAGGCTGCATTTTCTGTGCACTGATATGGCTGCATTTGATGGGCACTAATAAGGCTGCATTTGATGGGCACTGATGAGGCTGCATTTGATAGGCACTGGTAGGCTGTATTTGATGGGCACTGAAAAGGCTGCATTTGATGGCCACTGATGATGCTGTATTTGATGGGCACTGATGAGGCTGTATTTGAAGGGCACTGATGAGGCTGCATTTGATAGGCACTGGTAGGCTGCATTTGATGGGCACTGATAAGGCTGCATTTGATGGCCACTGAAAAGGCTGCATTTGATGGGCACTAATGAGGCTGCATTTGATGGGCACTGATGAGGCTGTATTTGAAGGGCACTGATGCGGCTGCATTTGATAGGCACTGGTAGGCTGCATTTGATGGGCACTGATAAGGCTGCATTTGAAGGGCACTGATAAGGCTGCATTTGAAGGGCACTGATAAGGCTGCATCTGATGGGCACTGATGAGGCTGCATTTGATGGGCACTGATGAGGCTGCATTTGATGGGCACCGATGAGGCTGCATTTGATGGGCACCGATGAGGCTGCATTTGATGGGCACTGATGAGGCTGTATTTGATGGGCACTAATGAGGCTGCATTTGATGGGCACTGATGAGGCTGTATTTGAAGGGCACTGATGAGGCTGCATTTGATAGGCACTGGTAGGCTGCATTTGATGGGCACTGATAAGGCTGCATTTGATGGCCACTGATAAGGCTACATTTGATGGGCACTGATGAGGCTGCATTTGACGGGCACTGATGAGGCTGCATTTGAAGGGCACCGATGAGGCTGCATTTGATGAGCACCGATGAGGCTGCATTTGATGGGCACTGATAAGGCTGCATTTGAAGGGCACTGATAAGGCTGCATTTGATGGGCACTGATGAGGCTGCATTTGATGGGCACTAATGAGGCTGCATTTGATGGGCACCGATGAGGCTGCATTTGAGGGGCACTGATGAGGCTGCATTTGAAGGGGCACTGATGAGGCTGCATTTGATGGGCACCGATGAGGCTGCATTTGACGGGCACTGATGAGGCTGCATTTGATAGGCACTAATGAGGCTGCATTTGATGGGCACTGATGAGGCTGCATTTGATGGGCACTGATGAGGCTGCATTTGATAGGCACTGATAAGATGACACAGCTCAATGGGGGGAACGCCAGAAATATTTCTGCACCCAGGTGTCCGTGACTCTAGGATTGGCCCTGTTGTTGGTTGTATCTGCCGCTCATAACCAATTAATCCTTTAAAATAATCATGAGAGGTGAACATTTGTACCAGGCATGCCTAAATGCACACCCAGAAGCCACATTAGTCCTGACATCCTTAGTCATGTATTACAGTTATTTTGTCAAACAACGAGTCTGTATATAAAAACATAAAATAACTGTTTAAAAATGTATAACATCAAAGTAAAATATGAGTTTCCCCCTTAAAGAAAATAACTATTTTGTTTCTGTTGTTGTGTTCTGTAGGTGGGCTGGTAGGTACGTGAGAGGAAATAATGATATATTGATATTTCACAGATGGAGATGATCAGTATTCTATAAATGTTAAACTTACCCCCCCCCTTCTGTGCTCCCTGAAGCATCGTCTTCCCATCGATTCCCAAGAATAATTCAATGTCTGTTTTTCTGCTTCCATTACCGACATTTCAATGGGTAAATTCATTTAAAGTTGAACTTTGTCTAATTAAGTATATTTCACATTTGTGTGCTTTTCTGAAGTTTGGCTTCCAGGTTGTATCGTAAAACAGTAAGGCCTCATCTACTCTGGACGTTTTTAATGCTATTGTTAACAGGCAGGGGCATTTTTTTCTTCTGCCTCTAAATGCCCCTACATGTTAGCATGTTGTCTATGTACACATGTAGCACCCTGGTCCTAAACAGGGCTGCTCACAAATTTAGTTTCCTAGGTGGTAACTAGCCTGGCTAATTGTTAGGGTGATCCACTGGCTTTTGCCCGAAACCTCAATTGGGTGCACCTCTCTTTTCTGTCACTAGGTGGCATTGCTGCCTGTGGCATTGGAATGACAAGGGCATAGTGAATTCGGGTTAGGCGTGGATAGGTTGTCCCAGCCAATTGGTAAAGGTTTCTTTGGACCCCGTGATCTGCTGGTGGAGCCTATTTATTCAGGAGAAGTCAGGTGATCGGGTTCTGTGCCACTTGGACGGTTGCCTGGGTGGACGTGTGTTGTATTGCTCCCGGTTGCTAGGCCAGAAGCCTGAGGCCTATACGGTAGCACCTGGCTGCTAGACTGACTGAGGCCTATCCAGGACTGTGAGAAGCAGAGCAGGGTTGGGGCTTATGGTCGGGAGCCTACCCAGGTTGCAGAGGTTCCACTGGACAGGGAACCGAATATTGCCAGAGGTGAAGGAAAAGCCGTTGCCATAGGGGATGGCTGCTCTTGTTACCAGAGGCAAGTGAGGATCAAGGTCAGAGATAAAGGGGACAAAATTGCCAACAAGGGACAACCACTCTTGTTATCAGAGGCCAGTGTGTGAAAGTCTGAAGAAGTACCAGAGCAGCCTTTTTCACAAGCCTGGGATGGTGAAGAAGTGGGAAACCTTCAGCATAGCCAAGTCAGGGACCCAGCGGGTAGCGTGGGTGAAGCTTGAGGAGTATACAGTGGGCTAGCTGTGGAAGAGCTCAGGGGATCCAGCGGCAGCTGGGATCTTGGAAGTCTAGTGAGAGACCGGAAGCTCAGTGTGAATATCTATAGTAGGATACTGTGAGATGTGAGAGAAGATCTATAACGGGTTACTGTGAGTTATGTGTACAGATCTCTATTGACTGTTGAAAGTTCAGTTGCTATAGGAGACAGCAGTTCTACAAAATACAGTGTGCTGCATCCAGCTTAAAGGCCCTCTACCTGTATTGCTGTCTATAGCTACTATTCAGTCTGCAAAGTCTGCCAATTGCTTTTGCATCTGCCTAAGGGTGTCCTGGCCCTATAACCTCTCTCCCCCAGTTCTTGTTAAGAGACAATAAAATCTCTTTTGTTGCATTCAAAAAGTGACTGGCGCCCTTGTTTTCAACTTGCATTGCACCCATCATGCCCAGTGACCTGCACCCTGAGGAGGAATGTCAGCTGCCCCTGACTATGGATGTCACCATCGGGCCTCTGGAGAGCGGGGGCATAGCTACACACATTTTTGGTGTTTAGAGGCATTTAACCACTTCCCGCCCATAGGACATCATATGACGTCCTTAGGTTGTAGTGAAGATCTCTGGATGATGGGTGCATCTACGGGCATCATTCAGATATCTTTCTTTTCAGCCGGCAGTTCCCTCTAACGTAAAATCCATCCTAGTGACTGATTAGCTGCAGAATTGCTTTTACAGACTGTGAGAGGAGACATTTCCCCTTCTGGCGGTGGGTTACCACAGAGCTGGCCAAAGACCAGATGGTCTCCGGCCATCTCTATGATCCTGCGAGGCCAGAAGTGACATCATGATAGATGTAAACACTGCCATTTTTTTCTGGAAAGCAGAGATCAATGTTTGTTTTTATCTCATGCTTCCAGGGTAGAGAAGAGACCTACAGTATAAAGAGGACCTGTCATGCCTTATTTCTACCACAAGGGATGTTTACATTTCTTGTGATAGGAATAAAAGTGAATAAAAAATGAAAGGGACATTGCAAATATAAAAACAGAATTGATGATAACAAAAATAATAATGTTCGCACCACACATGTGAGGAATCGCCACTAATGTTATAGCGAGAGCAACAATTTTATTTATTTATTTATTTATTTTTACCACATCAGTAGACTGCCTTAAGAGGAAATATGCAGCTTGATATTCATACAAGAATCTGGCTTAGTCACATCATTGTGGTGTTTTCTTAACCACTTACCAACCGGAAGGTTTTCCAGCTTTAGGACCAGAGCACTTTTTGGGATTCGGCACTGCGTCGCTTTAACTGACAATTGCGCGGTCGTGCGACGTTGTACCCAAACAAAATTTGCGTCCTTTTTTTCCCACAAATAGAGCTTTCTTTTGGTGGTATTTGATCCCCTCTGCATCGCCGCTATAAACAAAACAAGAGCGACAATTTTGCAAAAAAAAACAAATTTCTTACTTTTTGCTAAAATTCAAATCCAAAAAAAAAATAAATAAAAAAACATTTTTTTTCACCGGATTTGGCCGATTTATATTCTTCCTGATATTGTGATAAAAAAAATCACAATCGGCGTTTATTGATTGGTTTGCGCAAAAGTGGCTGCGTTTACGGATGGTGAGAATTAATTTCTGGGGTTTTTATTTTTTTTTTTTTTTTTTAATAGTAATGGCGGCGATCTGCGATTTTTAGCGTTACTGCGATATTGCAGCGGACATGTCGGACATTTTTGACACTTTTTTGGGACCAATGACATTTATTCAGCGATCAGAAATTTAAATGTCCACTGATTACTGTGTAAATGTCATTGGCAGGGAAGGGGTTAACCTGCAGGGGGAGAGCTAGGGGGTAACTGTGTTCCCTGGGTGTGTTCTTACTGTGAGGGGGCTGGGCTACCATGGGCATGAGAGATCTAACGGATCCCAGTGACAGGGATCAGTAGATCTCCCATGCCTGCACTAACAGAATGGGGAACCGCCGTGTTTACATCGGTGGTTCCCCGTTCTTTCCCTGTGGCCGCTCATCGCGGCTCGCTGGCGGACATCGGGTCCGCCCGAGCCGCGGGCACACTCCTCAGGAGTGCGGCGGGCGTGCGCCCCCTAGCGGCTGTTCGCAGATCGCCGTCTTTTTCGCGCTCAGCATCCCGACTGACTGCACGTGGTCGGGAACTGGTTAATCTTTATTTAAACATCCCCCCTCCCCCCCTTTGCAAGCACGGGGGGGGGGAGTCAAATCCGCAAATACATGTTGAAAATCCCCCACCATTACATTTTTCTGGTGATCAATTCTTCCATAAATCCAAAATTATACAAAGTATATGTCATCCATTACCTTGATTTAACTATAAACACAGTATTGCTATAATGCTATTCATGCATATATATATAATCAGTTATCTCTTTTCTAATGTTGGTCCCTCCCTACGTAGCTCCCTTCCCACGCAAGAAGAAAATAAAAAAGGGAAAGGATGGGGGGTAAGAGAAAGATCACGACCCCCCCCCCCCAATTAATAATAACTCTCTCCCCCCTCTCCCCTCCCACCTCACCCACCACTCAAGCTCCGCCCCTCTTCTGATTTCATAAGGGAGTTCCAAAGGGACCAAACCTTTTCATATTTCTCTCTCTTCTGCCTAGCTGTCCAAACCAAATTCTCCATTTGGTTCAGTTCTTCCACTTTCTCTACCCACATTCGAATCGAGGGTGGTTGTGTCTTTTTCCAGTTTAGAGGTATACAGGCTTTCGCTGCATTTAAGAGGTGACTCAATGTCAAGGTAGCCTTCTTACCATCATTGCAGTAAGAAGAAAATTGGGTCTTCCGGAATCTCAAAATCGCAGAACTTTTGAGAAATCCGGCGGATCTCCCTCCAATAATCACTCAATCCCTGACATGACCAAAAAATATGTAGGAGTGTCCCCCTTTCCTCCTGACACCGCCAGCATCTATCAGATACCTCTGGATAGGATCTATGGAGGAGAACAGGGGTTCGGTACCATTGTGAAAAAATCTTGAAGTTTGTTTCTTGTACTTTTGTACACATTGACGCGCTAAAGATAAAGTGTATTATATTAGTGCGTTGTTCCTCCGTTTAATATCTTTCCTAATTCTTTTTCCCATTTTTGAAAGAATGGTATCTGAAAATCGCCCGTTGGGGTTATCAGTAAAGTATACATTTTCGAGATTGTATGTGTAAGCGTCCCTTTCTCCATACAGTATTTTTCCAATGTTGATAGATCACAGTCAGAATTTTCTGGGATCTTTAGACCACTTCAGCCCCGGAAGGATTTCACACTTTAGGACCGGAGCCCTTTTTGCGATTCGGCGCTGCTTCGCTTTAACTGACAATTGCGCGGCCGTGCGGCGTTGTACCCAAACTAAATTTGCGTCCTTTTTTCCCCACAAAAAGAGCTTTCTTTTGGTGGTATTTGATCATCGCTGCGTTATTTCTGATCGCCGCTATAAACAAAAGAAGAGCGACAATTTTGCAAAAAAACCCAAATTTCTTACTTTTTGCTAAAATACAAATCAAAAAAAAAAATACAAAAAAACATTTTTTTTCATCGGTTTTGGCCGATTTATATTCTTCCTCATATTTGTGATAAAAAAAATCGCAATCGGCGTTTATTGATTGGTTTGCGCAAAAGTGGCCACGTTTACGGATGATGAGAATTCATTTTTGGGGTTTTTATTTATTTATTTTTTTTACTAGTAATGGCGGCGATCTGCGATTTTTAGCGGTACTGCGATATTGGGGCAGACATATCGGACCATTTTGACACTTTTTTGGGACCATTGGCATTTATTCAGTGCTATAAAAATGCACTGATTACTGTGTAAATGCCATTGGCAGTGAAGGGGTTAACCTGCAGGGGGCGCTCTAAGGGTTAACTGTGTACCCTGGACGTGTTCTAACTGTGGGGGGACTGCCCTAGCTGGGGAAGGGAAGTGATCACAGCTTCCATGTAGAGGAAGGCTGTGATCACAGCCCTTCCCCCTCTCACAGAAGGGAGGTCCATGTTTTCTTACACGGACCTCTGTTCTTTCAGTGCAGGGGGGGCATCGCGGGTAGCCAGCGGCGATCGAATCCGCCGCACCCGCTCCCTGGCCCTCCCCGAACACAATGAGCGTGCGGGCGCGCCTCCGGCGGCTCGCGCGCGCTCACAGTGCGCGATCTCGCAGCCGCCGTCGTATGACGGAGGTTTGCGATATCGAGCCACTTTGTCGCAGGTTGACGGTCGGCAAGTGGTTAATAACCATAGAAAATGCCTTAGTTGAATTGCCTGCCAACTGTTTAATTGAAAGGGACCGCTTGTTGATGTCAGACTTTGGAATGTAGGCCAGGTTCCTGATGTCATAAAGTGAGAAGTCTGGTATATCCCTCTCTCCCTCAATGTGTCAAAATTCCCTTGCTGTAGGCCAGGCAGGAATTGGGGGTTCCCTAATATGGGATAGAGGGGGGATTCAATCGATGAAAGTTTCTTTTGGGAAAAAAAGTCTAAAACACTGACGTAGTGTGGGTCCTATCAGAGGGTGCCTCTTAACAGAGGTTGTAAGTTCTCTATAACACCAGGCCGCTCTCAGCAAAAGTACATTACTCTGTATCTGTTCCAGGCCCGGCCACGTTTTCTCCTCCTCATGTCTACACCAATCAATCAGGTGCCCTAAATGGGCTGCCTGACAATACTTGTGCATATCTGGAACTGCCAGTCCACCTTTATGTTTTGGAAGCACTAACAGCGATTTATTAATTCTTGGGTGTTTATAGGCCCATATAAAACGGGTAAAAAGTGCCTGTATTCTCTTAAAATACTGTATAGGTATCTCGATAGGTAAGGCCATAAACAGATACAGGAATTTGGGTAAAACGTTCATCTTAATTATATTACACCTCCCAAACCATGAGTGGTAACCCCTGTTCCATTTCTGCATTGACGTCTGCACTTTACACAGTAGTAGAGTTGAGCGAACACCTGGATGTTCAGGTTCGGCCGAACTTCGCGGAAACGTTCGGGTTCGGTACCGAACGTTATCCAAACTTTACCCCAGACCCTGAACCCCATTGAAGTCAATGGGGACCCGAACTTTTCGGCACAAAAATGACTGTAAAAAAGCACTGGAAAGTGCTAGAGGGCTGCAAAAGGAAGAAAAATGGGAGATGTTATTAGATCTGCAATCTGTCCCTCACAGCAGTAGTGATCTCTACCTAGTCCACAATCAGATCGTTCTGTAATGCAGGATGAGATGTTATTAGATCTGCAATCTGTCCCTCAAAGCAGCAGTAGTAATCTCTACCTAGTTATTATCACTGCAATCTGTCCCTCACAGCAGTAGTAGTAATCTCTACCTAGTTATTATCACTACATTCTGTCCCTCACAGCAGTAGTAGTAATCTCTACCTAGTTATTATCACTACATTCTGTCCCTCACAGCAGTAGTAGTAATCTCTACCTAGTTATTATCACTACAATCTGTCCCTCACAGCAGTAGTAGTAATCTCTACCTCGTTATTATCACTAGAATCTGTCCCTCACAGCAGTAGTAGTAATCTCTACCTAGTTATTAGATCTGCAATCTGTCCCTCAAAGCAGTAGTAGTAATCTCTACCTAGTTATTAGATCTGCAATCTGTCCCTCACAGCAGTAGTAGTAATCTCTACCTAGTTATTATCACTGCAATCTGTCCCTCAAAGCAGTAGTAGTAATCTCTACCTAGTTATTATCACTAGAATCTGTCCCTCACAGCAGTAGTAGTAATCTCTACCTAGTTATTAAATCTGCAATCTGTCCCTCAAAGCAGTAGTAGTAATCTCTACCTAGTTATTATCACTAGAATCTGTCCCTCACAGCAGTAGTAGTAATCTCTACCTAGTTATTATCACTAGAATCTGTCCCTCACAGCAGTAGTAGTAATCTCTACCTAGTTATTATCACTGCAAGCTGTCCCTCACAATCTGTCCCTCACAGCGCCGGCAGCATCCTCTCCCTACACTAACCAGAGAGCATGTGACATGCAGCACTGTGACTCCAGGCTCATATAGAGGCTGGGTCACATGATGCACTGGCCAATCACAGCCATGCCATTAGTAGGCATGGCTGTGATGGCTTCTAGGGAAAACCAGTGAAACGCTTGTTGCTTGGCTGCCCTGCGGCTATTCAACATGCGTGATAAAATACCAGAACCCAGAACCCGAACGTTTTTTTCAAACGTTCGGGTTCGGTACACGGACACCCGAAAGTTCGGTACGGACCCAAACTTTACAGTTCGGGTTCGCTCAACTCTACACAGTAGTGATGAAAAAATTTAGTTTGAATGTTTGTGACAGGTCTGCAGGTATAAGTGGTCCCAGGTACTTCAAGGCTTGATCTGTCCATCTAAATTTGTAACTCTTCCTCAATGTGTTCATCAGGGGATCCGGGACACCAATTCCCATAGCCTCTGACTTTGAAAAATTAATTTTTTAAATTGGAGATATTACCGTATTTCTCAATTTCACGGAAGAGGTTAGGTAGGGATATTATCGGATTTGATAGTGAGAATAACATATCATCGGCATATGCCGAAATCTTATACTGCTGTTTACCTGGCTTTACTCTCTGAATATCTGTTTTTTTTTCATATTTTACAGAAAAAGGGTCCTAGAGACAAAGCGAACAAAATGGGACATCCTTGCGCGGTTCCATTAACCACTGTAAACGGGTGCGACAGTACTACATTTACTTTGACCTGAGCAGTTGGTGTAGTGTACAAACTCTCTATCCGTTTCATCATATTATCTCCTAGTCCTACATAACCTAAGACAGAGAATATATATTTCCAACTGACCCGGTCAAATGCTTTTTCTGCATCTGTCCCAAGAAACACACCCAGGATTCAGGATTTTCTAACCATATGAATCAGGTTCATAACCTTAAGGCTACTTTCACACTGGAGAGTTTTACAGGCGCTATTTAGCTAAAAATAGCGTCTGTAAAGCGCCTCAAAAGTCCCCCCCCATCCACCCCAATGTGAAAGCCCTGAGTGCTTTCACACTGGGGCGGTGCGCTTGCGGGACGTTACAAAAAGTCCTGCAAGCAGCATCTTTGGGGCGGTGAGGGGAGCGGTAATTTACCGCTCCTCTACCGCCCCTGCCATTGAAATGAATGGCAAGCGGTGCCGAAGCGGCTGCACACCACCTCGGTAGCGCTGAGTGCCGGCACTTTTAACCCCGTTTTAACCCCTTGTGGGGGGTTAAAAGTGCCGCACACCCGCCTGCATAGCGGCGCCGTAGCGCCGCTATAACAGTGCTTAATCCCCGCTGAGACTAGCGGGGATTTACCGCTACCGCCCGCCAGCCCCAGTGTGAAAGGGGCCTAATAGTATTATCCCTTGCCTCTCTCCCTGGGACAAACCCCACCTGGTCTAAATTAATTAATGCTGGTATCTGTTGTAATCGGGTCACCAGGGCCATTAATATAAAAGATGAGCCAACTATAAAGGGTTATAGGGTATTATGAGTGCCATCATCCAAAAAGAGACAAATGGAAATAGAGATATGGGGCTGGGGTGTCCCGTTAGCACCTCAGCACCATTAGTTATGTAGGCATGGACTATCTTGACACTCAGGGATAACACAATTGTATGTGAAAAAATTAAGACAATTTATTAAATATACATTACATACAAAGACTAATAATAAAATCAGTCATGCAATATTGGGTACATCCCCCATTGGGGTTTACACAACATGCCTAAAGTGGTCCCTAAAAGGTGTACCAGCGGCCCATAAGACGTACGCTGTAGAAAAATTTCTGATGCTCTCAACCGGTTTCGCGGGGATTCCGCTTCTTCAGGAGATTGGTCATCAAAATACAGCTAGAATATTCAGAAACTATATACAAATAAACAATAAGGATACACAAAAAAATGGATAAAAGGAAAAATGAAAACTGGGAAACTTAAAAGACTAACTTACTCCAAAAGGGTCGCAGCCAGCTTGAGGGGCCAGAAACACACCCACTAGGGGCTATCCCCCCACGGCGGACATGGGGGACAAATGGAGCAAAATCACTAAGTGTAGAAAAGGGGAATAACATAAATAATGTGTCATCCTGAGACACCCAATAATTGTAGAGGGACATCCCCGTGATAGAAACTTGAAAGGGGCAGGGCTATAGGAAGAAGGGCGGGGGGGGGGGGAGAGAAACAGCAAAGATGGAAAGGGAAGAGGTGAAGGAGAAATCGAAATGTAAGAGAACAAGATACTGTGTAGGAGATAGAAGAAGGAAGAAAATAGAAGACGTAAGAAGATAGATAGATAGATAGATAGATAGATAGATAGATAGATAGATAGATAGATAATGGATAGATATAGAGATAGATAGATAGATAGATAGATAGATAGATAGATAGATAGATAACAGATAGATAGATAGATAGATAGATAGATAGATAGATAGATAGATAGATAGATAGATAATGGATAGATAGATAGATAGATAGATAGATTGATAGATAGATAGATAGATGGGCAGGGAAATGGGGTGGAGTCAGGGGGGGGGCGCAAAATGATAGATAGATAGATAGGATAGAAAGATAGATTGATGCAGTACATAAACAATGCAGATAGATAGATGGATATGCAAGCTTGGCAGAGATAGATAGATAGATAGATAGATAGATAGATAGATAGATAGATAGATAGATAGATAGATAGATAGATAGATAATGGATAGATAGATAGATAATAGATAGATAATGGATAGATAGATAATAGATAGATAGATAGATGATAGATAGATAGATAGATAGATAGATAGATAGATAGATAGATAGATAGATTGATTGATCAATAGATAGATAGATAGATAGATTGATAATAGATAGATAGATAGATAGATAGATAGATAGATAGATAGATAGATAGATAGATAGATCATGGATAGATAGATACTGTAGCTGATAATATACTGATAGATATTTCTATACTGTATGTCCGCGTTGCACAGATAACAATCGCGCTCTCACACATCAGAATCGCGCTCTCTATGCGTTGAAGAGATTCCTATACTTTATAGAAGAACAAAGTTTCCGCTGTAATGCAGTTTTTCTGAGCGCGGCTCCGATATCCGTCATTTTCCCGCACAGCGGATCGGTGACAATGTTTACTATTAATACCGCGAGGCTGATAGTAGGAAATAAATAATCTATATTTGTTTGAAAAAGATGTTCCCGTGTTTCCTAAAACAAATTTTGGCAGCTGATGACCTCCACTGCTGGAGACAATTACAATTAGAGGCAGGCGCCTGTATAGTTAGCGGGCTGTCATTCAGAAAAAAACTCATTTTTTTTAATTAAACAGATGGCGATAACAAAGAAATTGATGAACATGGACTTGTTTGCCTGCTTGACTAATTTGCATTTCTAAATTATTCAGGTAGCACTGCAATTAAGCTTTAATTGCTTTTAGATAAATGAAGGTATCAGAAAGAATGTAAAAGCTGGATTATGTTCCCAAGAAGCAATGTCCTCTTCCATAGAATGACGGACAAAAAAATAAAATAAGAAACGCACCCTGCCAATAAAGTGGGGCTCCAGACAATGCTTCTTCTGTAGTTTTGGATAGAGTGAAGAAAGGTTGGAACCTTTGTCAGGATGATTTTGGATATAATCTGTACCAGCTTTGATCCCGGGGATTACCCATTATGTTCAACCACTTCCAACCTCCGAAGGTTACCCCCTTCATGACATTCTTAGCTATTCAGCACTGCGCTACTTTAACTGGTAAATGCGCGGTCCTGCAGTTAACCCTTTGATCGTTACTGATGTTAACCCATTCCCAGCCAGTGTCATGAGTACAGTGACAGTGCACATTTTTAGCAATGATCACTGTATTAGTGTCTCTGGTCCCCAAAAAGTGTCACCTGGTGTGCGCCGTAATATTGCAGTCTCACTATAAGTTGCTGATTGCCAGTATTACTAGTGAATTAAAATTCCATAAATATATATTCCATAGTTTGTAACTTTTGCAAAAAAGCAATCAATAAATGCTTATTGGGATTTTGTGACCAAAAATATGTAGCAGAATACATATTGAGAGATAGGAGAGTCACCATCTGCTGCAGATAGGCTTCGCCCCCAGGATCATCCACCCTGCTGGATGCCATGTGTAGAGTTGCCACCTCATCCCTTTAAACCCGAACACATATTAATTACATAGGTTCTATGGCTGATTAAGGTGGTAATTAAACTCACTTGGTGCCTCATCTGCAATAAATTAGCCCCAGAACCGGGGTAATTCATATGTGTTCGGGTTTAAAGGGATGAGGTGGCAACCCTAGCCACATGATACATGACCCATGATGTGCCCTTACCAGGGCCGGCTCTACCACTAGGCGGAGTAGGCGGCCGCCTAGGGTGCACTGCCGCCTAGGGCGCCTGGCCACTGTTGATCTGTCACTGGCTGCTCTGCATTGATTCATGTAAAAACTGGCACTGTCTGACTGAGATAATGAGATTGTATTATCACATGCCATTTGTAAATGTATATAAGAATAGTGACTGATCTGCCAAATACCCCCTTCTGCCCCCTCCCCCCATGAGGCTGTATTTGATGGGTACAGGTGAAGCTGTATTGATTGGCGCTGGTGAAGTTATATTTGATGGGCACAGGTGAGGCTGTATTGATTGGTGCTGGTGAAGTTGTATTTGATGGGCACAGGTGAGGCTGTATTGATTGGTGCTGGTGAAGTTATATTTGATGGCACAGGTGAGGCTGTATTGATTGGTGCTGGTGAAGTTATATTTGATGGGCACAGGTGAGGCTGTATTGATTGGTGCTGGTAAAGTTATATTTGATGGGCACAGGTGAGGCTGTATTGATTTGTGCTGCTAAATCTGTATTTGATGGGCACAGGTGAGGCTGTATTAATTGGTGCTGGTGAAGTTGTATTTGATGGGCACAGGTGAGGCTTTATTGATTGGTGCTAGTGAAGTTGTATTTGATGGGCACAGGTGAGGCTGTATTGATTGGTGCTGGTGAAGTTGTATTTGATGGGCACAGGTGAGGCTGTATTGAATGGTGCTGGTGAAGTTGTATTTGATGGGCACAGGTGAGGCTGTATTGATTGGTGCTAGTGAAGTTGTATTTGATGGGCACAGGTGAGGCTGTATTGATTGGTGCTGGTGAAGTTATATTTGATGGGCACAGGTGAGGCTGTATTGATTGGTGCTGGTGAAGTTGCATTTAATGGGCACAGGTGAGGCTGTATTAATTGGTGCTAGTGAAGTTGTATTTGATGGGCACAGGTGAGGCTGTATTGATTGGTGCTGGTAAAGTTATATTTGATGGGGACAGGTGAGGCTGTATTGATTGGTGCTCCTAAATCTGTATTTGATGGGCACAGGTGAGGCTGTATTGATTGGTGCTGGTAAAGTTATATTTCATGGGCACAGGTGAGGCTGCATTGATTGGTGCTGGTGAAGTTGCATTTAATGGGCACAGGTGAGGCTGTATTAATTGGTGCTAGTGAAGTTGTATTTGATGGGCACAGGTGAGGCTGTATTGATTGGTGCTGGTAAAGTTATATTTGATGGGGACAGGTGAGGCTGTATTGATTGGCGCTGATAAATCTGTATTTGATGGGCACAGGTGAGGCTGTATTGATTGGTGCTGGTAAAGTTATATTTGATGGGCACAGGTGAGGCTGTATTGATTGGTGCTAGTGAAGTTGTATTTGATGGGCACAGGTGAGGCTGTATTGATTGGTGCTGGTGAAGTTATATTTGATGGGCACAGGTGAGGCTGTATTAATTGGTGCTGCTAAATCTGTATTTGATGGGCACAGGTGAGGCTGTATTGATTGGTGCTAGTGAAGTTGTATTTGATGGGCACAGGTGAGGCTGTATTGATTGGTGCTGCTAAATCTGTATTTGATGGGCACAGGTGAGGCTGTATTGATTGGTGCTGGTGAAGTTATATTTGATGGGCACAGGTGAGGCTGTATTGATTGGTGCTAGTGAAGTTGTATTTGATGGGCACAGGTGAGGCTGTATTGATTGGTGCTAGTGAAGTTGTATTTGATGGGCACAGGTGAGGCTGTATTGATTGGTGCTGGTGAAGTTATATTTGATGGGCACAGGTGAGGCTGTATTGATTGGTGCTGCTAAATCTGTAGTTGATGGGCACAGGTGAGGCTGTATTGATTGGTGCTGGTGAAGTTGTATTTGATGGGCACAGGTGAGGCTGTATTGATTGGTGCTGCTAAATCTGTAGTTGATGGGCACAGGTGAGGCTGTATTGATTGGTGCTAGTGAAGTTGTATTTGATGGGCACAGGTGAGGCTGTATTGATTGGCGCTGGTGAAGCTGTATTTGATGGGCACAGGTGAGGCTGTATTGATTGGCGCTGGTGAAGTTATATTTGATGGGCACAGGTGAGGCTGTATTGATTGGTGCTGGTGAAGCTGTATTTGATGGGCGCTAGTGAGGCTGCATTTGATTGGCACTGATCAGGCTGGGCAGGGAAAATGGGGTGGAGTCAGGGGGGGGGCGCAAAATGATATTTCACCTAGGGTGTCAAAAATCTTTGCACCAGCCCTGGCCCTTACACTGCTTACCTCTAGTAGAGTTTTGCTTCCCTCTTGGAGTGCTGCCTTGGTGCATCTAACCCATAAAATAAGCCTTCCTCCTTTCCCATTGGAACATTTCTCTGGTTCAGATGTGGAAATGTTGATGCCTGCCTTGTTGAGACCGGATACCAATTACAATACCTCCATGTGAACTTTTACTGATAACCAGAGGTAGGCAACCTGCAGCCCTCCAGCTGTTGCAAAACTACAAGTCCCATCATGCCTCTGGGAGTAATTGTACCCGTCAGCCTTGCAATGCCTCATGGGAAATGTAGTTCTACAACAGCTGGAGGGCCGCAGGTTGCCTACCCCTGCTGATAACACTCTGACCTCCGGGGGGCATTTTTTCCACTGGAATTATTACGAGGACCCATGCATGAGGATCAGGATCCACATCATTAATTGGGTGTGATGCCTGCAGGCCCTTGTGGTCATAGGAAGGGGGCGAGAGGCTGCTAGTGGTGGTGGTGGTCACAGGATCCACATTATCTTCACATGCATGAGTTGGAGTGATTGCACCGCGTCTCACACCGGGAGACCTTCTATTATAGCTGCATTTTAATGGACTATTGTTTGCGCTGCACTATTTCTTATTCGATAAGAATACATATTGGCCTAAACTGATGAAGAAATTTGATTTTTTAAATTTTTTATCGGATGTGCGTGTAGCAAAAATTAAAAAAAAATATTGTTTTGTTTTTTTTCAAAATTGTCGGTCTATTTTTGTTTGTAGCACAAAAAATAAAAAGTGCACAGGTGATCGAATACCACCAAATGTAAGCTCTATTTGTGGGGGAAAAAAAGAGATACATTTTATTTGGATACAATGTCGCACGACCGCGCAATTGTCAGTTAAAGTAATGCAGTGCCGTATCGCAAAAAAATGGCCTGGTCATGAAGGGGGTAAAACCTTCCCGAGCTGAAAGGGTTAATAAACAATCTATAAACAAACAAAGAGCAAAACAGGAGAGCTACGGCGGGCAGGCGGCAACTGGTTAAAGTTGTACTGTGATATGGTGGTCGGCAATCTGGTGCCAACAGACACAGATGTCACTAATGACACTAATACAGCGATCAGTGATAATACTATACACTGTCACTGTACTAATGACACCAGCTGGTAAGGGGCTATTAAAGGGTTAACTGTGTTCCTAGGGTGTGATTACTAACTGTGGGGGAGGTGCTTGTACGATGGGCAGGCAGAGATCTGTGTTCCTGCTTAGCAGAAACACAGGATCACAGCCTTCCCTTCTCACAGAATAGCAATCTGTCTTGTTTACATTGTTCTCCCTGGAACGATCGGCGGATCCCAGTGGACATAGGGTTGCCCCTTTTTCTACAATCCAAACCCAAAAACTTTTTTTTTAGCATACACTATAGGATTGTAACTGACCTGGAACACCTGTGGGCGCTCCAAAGAGAATAGTATTGTGGTGTCCATAGTGCCCCCTCACCCTCCTATCAGGCCCTGTTCTGAGCCACATTCCTATCTGAATATTGTGTGCGGGTTTCAGGCGGTCTGAAACCTGGACACATGAATTAAAACCCCAACTGTCCGGGTGAGCAGGTCGCCAGCGGTGCGCGTGCGTGCCCCAGACCCGAAAGTGCAGAATCACGTACAGGTATGTGATTTTGCACAGGAGAGCCGTCTTGCCACCACACCCACTGATTGGCTCCTGCTGTGTCCAATCACAGCGGGAGTGAGTGGCCAGCAATGTGCGCGTGCGCCCCAGATCCATGAGTGCAGATCCACATACAGGTACGTGATTCTGCACAGGAGAGCTGCCTTGCCACCGGATCCACTGATTGGCTCCCAACATGTCCAATCACAGCAGGAGAAGGGCACCAGTGGTGCGCATGTGCGCCCCAGACCCTAGAGTGCAGACTCACATACAGGTAGATGGAGAGCCGCCTTGCCGGACAGGTGGCAGCCCTAGGCAGACATCGGGTCTGCCGTACCTGCTGTGTCCAATCACAGTGGGAGCAGGTTGCCAGCGGTGTGTGTGCGCGCACCAGACCCGGAAGTGCAGAATTACATACAGGTACATGATTCTGCACAGGAGCTGATTGGCTCCTGCTGTGTCCAATCACAGAAGGAGCGGGTCGCCGGCAGCACATGTGCGTGCCCCAGACCCGGGAGTGCAGAATCACGCACAGGTACGTGATTCTGTACAGGAGAGCTGCCTTGCCACCATATCTGCTAATTGGCTCCAGCTTTATCCAATCACAGTGGGAGCGGGTCGCCGGCAGCGCGCTTGCGTGCCCCAGACCTGGGAGCGCTGATGCACGTACAGGTATGTGATTCTGCACAGGAAAGCTGCCTTGCCACCGGACCCACTGATTGGCTCCTGCTGTGTTCAATCACAGTGGGAGCAGGTCGCCGACAGCGTGCGTGCACACCCCAGACCCGGAAGTGTAGAATCACTTACAGGTACGTGATTCTGCACAAGAGAGCCGTCTTGCTGCTGGCCCACTGATTGGCTCTCGCTGTGTCCAATCACAGCGGAAGCAGGTCACCGGCAGCGTGCGTGCACGCCATAGACCCGGAAGTGCAGAATCCCATACAGGTACATGATTCTGCACAGGAGAGCCACCTTGCCGGACACCCGATGGACATACACTGTGTCCAATCACAAAGGGAGCAGGTCGCCGGCGGTGCGTGTGCGTGCCCGAGACCTGGAAGTGCACACAAGAAAGCCACCTTGCCACTGGAACCAATGATTGGCTCCTGCTGTGTCCAATCACAGTGAGAGCGGGTCGCCGGCAGCACACGTGCATGCCCCAGACCCAGGAGTGCAGAATCACGCACAGGTATGCTATTCTGCACAGGAGAGCTGCTTTGCCACCGGATCTGCTAATTGGCTCCCGATGTATTCAATCACAGCAGGAGCGGGGCGCCAGCTGTGCGCATGCACGCCCCAGACCCGAGAGTGCAGAATCACATACAGGTACATGATTCTGCACAGGAGAGCCACCTTGCCATACAGGTGGCAGCACTAGGTGGACATTGGGTCCGGCGGACCCGCTGTGTCCAATCACAAAGAGAGCAGGTCGCTGGAGGTGCGCGTGCGTGCCGCAGACCCAGAAGTGCATATTCACGTACAGGTACGTGGATTTGCACAAGAGAGCCACCTTGCCACTGGACCCAATGATTGGCTCCTACTGTGTCCAATCACAGTGAGAGCGGGTCGCCGGCAGCACACGTGCGTGCCCCAGACCCGGGAGTGCAGAATCACGCACAGGTACGTAATTCTGCACAGGAGAGCTGCCTTGATTGGCTCCCGACGTATTGAATCACAGCAGGAGCGGGGCGCCAGTGGTGCGCATGCATGCCCCAGACCAGAGAGTGCAGAATCACATACAGGTACATGATTCTGCACAGGAGAGCCACCTTGCCATACAGGTGGCAGCCCTAGGTGGACATTGGGTCCGGCGGACCCGCTGTGTCCAATCACAAAGGGAGCAGGTCGCTGGCGGTGCGCGTGCGTGCCCTAGACCCGGAAGTGCATAATCACGTACAGGTACGTGCTTTTGCACAAGAGAGCCACCTTGCCACTGGACCCAATGATTGGCTCCTACTGTGTCCAATCACAGCGAGAGCGGGTCGCCGGCAGCACACGTGCATGCCCCAGACCCGGGAGTGCAGAATCACGCACAGGTACGCAATTCTGCACAGGAGAGCTGCCTTGCCACCGGATCTGCTAATTGGCTCCCGACGTATTCAATCACAGCAGGAGCGGGGCGCCAGCGGTGCGCATGCACGCCCCAGACCCGAGAGTGCAGAATCACATACAGGTACATGATTCTGCACAGGAGAGCCACCTTGCCATACAGGTGGCAGCCCTAGGTGGACATCGGGTCCTGTCCAATCACAAAGGGAGCAGGTCACTGGCGGTGCGCGTGCGTGCCCCAGACACGGAAGTGCATAATCACATACAGGTACATGATTCTGGACAGGAGAGCCACCTTGCCATACAGGTGCCAGCCCTAGGTGGGCATCGGGTCCTGATTAATCACAAAGGGAGCGGGTCACTGGCGGTGCGCGTGCGTGCCCCAGACCCGGAAATGCATAATCACGTACAGGTCCGTGGATTTACATAAGAGAGCCACCTTGCCACTGGACCCAATGAATGCTGTGTCCAATCACAGGGGGAGCGGGTCACTGGCAGCGTGCATGCACGCCCCAGACCCAGAAGTGCAGGATCACATACAGGCACGTGATTCTGCACAGGGAAGCTTTTATATACAGCGTTTATATACAATATACTGCCAGTAAGCAGTAACCCAATTATTTAATAAACAAAACTCCAATGGGGAGAGAGGGAGCCCCCATAAAGGTCACAGACAGAGAACTTGGCAGCAGATCAAATATTGGAGAAATGAACCTGTTATGCGTCGTCCCTTTTCCCACAGCCAAGAAAACATTTTATATCAGATAACCGTTTCAAATGATTTTAATAAGTCACATTAGAATTTGCTCGCTGACAGCAGTCCGTTTACTTTTTTTTTTTTTGTATGAAACGTCTTTCCGCCGCAGAAAATAAACAAATGCGCATTCCGTAGGCATCGCCTTGGAGGATAAAAAGTTGCTGAAAAGACAATGAATTGATTATATTAAAATATTCCTTGTAAATCCTCAGATTTGTGTCTGCGCCAGCGCTGGAACATGATCTTGAATATGTTTGAGCGGCTGAATAGATTTTCGCGGTGACACATGATTAAACGGGACGCACGGAGACGGTGTAAGAACAAGATCTTCATTTGCTGAGACTTTCTATTTATAACTGTCATGGCAACAATCGAAAAAAAATGGTGCGGTACTTAATAAACAGAGTTCATAGGAAATCCTTCTTCATTGCACCACCATTAAATAAAAAATAATAATACAAGCATACATGAAAAAATAATATATCATTTTTCTTTTTTAAACACTCGACCTCTAGAAGTTTTTAACTCCCCCCCCCCCCCTTCATGATTAGGGCATTTTTTTGCTATTCAGCACTGCGCTACTTTAACCACTCACCCACTTCAGCAGTAGCAGCCCCACAAATCTCTGGAATCAGTGGGTGGGTCTCTTTGCTGGAGCTCAGTGGGTGGAGTCGTGATGTCACAAGACTCCCCACCCACCTCTACACTCTCCTTCTTTGCTAATCTTGAGTTTTGAGAAACATGCAGTCAAAACTTAAGAAAGACGCCACATGACTTCAGCATGCCCAATCATGCTGAGGTGTGGAGCAGCCAATCCTGGGAGAGCTGGAGGAGAACGTGTGAAGCTTTGTCTGCTGCGTGCCAGGAGATAAGGAAATGAGCTGCCACTCACACAGCGTGGGGATGAAACGTCTCCTCCTATTTCTCAGTTAGTGTTTTTTTTTTTCTTACTGAGAAAAGATAACAGGATTGCTCAGAGCTGGATTAACTCTTCGTGGCAAGATTGAGCACAGGTGACATGGCATCCTCTACTCTACTTGGCAGAATTATTAATTACATTTTTTTTTCCGGGCTTACATCCACTTTAACCACTTGCTTACTGGGCACTTAAACCCCCCTCATGCCTGGACCAATTTTCGGCTTTCAGTGCTGTCGCATTTTGAATGACAATTGCACGGTCATGCGACGTTGTTCCAAACAACATTTTTCTCATTTTTTTCCCACAAATAGAGCTTTCCTTTGCTGGTATTCGATCACCTCTGCGTTTTTTATTTTTTGCGTTATAAACAAAAAAGAGCGACGATTTTGAAAAAATAACTATATTTTTACTTTTTGCTATAATAAAATATCCAAAAAATATATAAAAATAAAAAAATTATTGGCCGATATACATTCTTCTACGTATTTTTGGTAAAAAAAATCGCAATCGGTGTATGTTGATTGGTGTGCGCAAAAGTTATCGCGTCTACAAACTATGGGAATTGATTTATGGCGTTTTTATTATTGTTTTTTTTTTACTAGTAATGGCGGCGATCTGCGATTTTTATCAGGACTGCGATATTGCCGCGGGCATGTCGGACATTTTTGACACTTTTTTGGGACCAATGACATTTATACAGCGATCAGAAATTGAAATATCCACTGATTACTGTATAAATGTCATTGGCAGTGAAGGGGTTGACACTAAGGGGGCGATCAAGGGGTTAACTGTGTTCCCTGGGTGTGTTCTAACTGTAAGGAGGCTGGGCTGGCCGGGACATAACAGATCTAACTGATCCCGATCACAGGGATCAGTAGATTTGTCCCCCCTCTCAGAACTGAGAACCGCAATGTTTACATTTGCGCTTCTCCATTCTGCTGCTCTAACAGAGGATCGCGGGTCTCCAGCAGACATCGTGTCCGCCCGACCCATGGGCACGCCCACGCAGTGTGCAGCGGCCACGAGAGCGCGCCACCGCCGGCTGTGAGTGTGCGCGGGCAGTGTGCAAAGGGCCGGACGTCCATGGACATGCCCCGGGCAATTCATATCCGCGCTGTAGCCATCTTTCGGCTATAGCGCGGATCTGTACTGGTTGACTGACAACTGCGGGGTCTTGCAGCACTGTACCAAAATAAATTTATATTATTTTTTAAATTTTTTTTGCCACATAAACAAAAAAAGACTAACAATTCTGGAAAAAAAACTCAAAAAACAATATTTTCTCATTTCTGTTATAAAAAATATCCGATAAAATCTAATTTGTTCATAAATTTTGGCCAAGCTGTATTCTGTGACAAAGTCCGAAGTGACGAAACGCGTCGAAATGTGCCTACACTGCAATGCTGAGGCGGGGACTCCATGTGTGTGAAGGAAGCTATGAGGAGATCTCAACACTGAGTCATTTGACGTGTTTGGAATTTTAACAAGGCAATTCCAATTGTTTATAATGTAAGTGCATTACTTTTAATAAACTGTCTACCTTAACCACTTAAAGACCACGTTGCGTACTTTTACTGCTGCAGAGTGGCAGCGTAGCGCAAATTGCCGTCTATAAACAGCGATCCGTGCATGCGCTGGCGGCAGTGCCCGCCGCACGCTCCCTGAGCAGGGCCCCCTGTGTGGTAGGATGGGCTGCCAGGGGCATAAGAGATCTAACCAATCCCGAGTACAGGGATCAGTAGATCTCTGTTAAGTCGCCTGACAGAGTGGGAAACCACCATGTTTACACTGGCGGTTCCACGCTTTAGTTCTCTAACAGACGATCGTGGGTCGCTGGCAGACATCGGGACCGCCCAACCTGCGATCGTCTTTTAGAGAAGAAAAGCGGGGAACCGCCAATGTAAACATGGCGGTTCCCCGCTCTGTCACGTGGCATGTAAGAGATCTACTGATCCCTGTCACTGGGATCAGCTAGATCTCTGGTGCCCCTGGCAGCCCAGCCCCCTCACAGTTAGAACAACGCCTAGGGAACACAGTTAACCCCCTAGCTCTCCCCCTGCAAGTTAACTCCTTCACTGCCAATGACATTTATACAGTAATCAGTGGATATTTACATTTCTGATCGCTGTATAAATGTCATTGGTCCCAAAAAAGTGTCAAAAATGTCCGACATGTCCGCCGCAATATCGCAGTCCCAATAAAAATCGCAGATCGCCACCATTACTAGTAAAAAAAAAATATAACAAAAATGCCATAAATCAATTCCCATAGTTTGTAGACGCGATAACTTTTGCGCAAACCAATCAAAATACGCCGATCTCGATTTTTTTTTTTACCAAAAATACGTAGAATATATATTGGTCAATAATTTTTTTTTTTTATATATTTTTTGTGAAAACGCCAGAAAAGAATTCTCATGGTTTGTAAACGCGGCAACTTTAGCGCAAACCAATCAATAAACGCCGATTGCGATTTTTTTTTTTTTACCACAAATATGTATAAGTATATATATCGGCCAAAACTGATGAATAATTTTGTTTTTTTATATATATATATTTTTTTTGGACATTTATTATAGCAAAAAGTATTGTTTTTTTTGCAAAACTGTTGCTCTTTTTTTGTTTATAGCGGCGATCAGAAATGACGCAGAGGGGATCAAATAAAATACCACCAAAAGAAAGCTCTACTTGTGGGAAAAAAAGGACGACAAGTTCGTTTGGGTGCAACGTCGCACGACCACGCAATTGTCAGTTAAAGCGACGCAGCACCGAATCGCAAAAAGTGCTCTGGTCCTAAAGTGGGAAATCCTCCCGGGGCTGAAGTGGTTAAGATGTTTTTACGCTATTGGAGGCTCTGTCTCAATTTCTATCCCCACATGTGAAGAGTGTCTTTATTGATCTGCATGGAGATTGGCGTGTTTAAGCGGCTCTTCAATAACATCTAATCAGGCGATATTTGCCAGACATGAGAGTGAATGGTAACATCATCTGGTGAGCTTGAGGCCTCATACACACGGGCGTTTTGCACGCCGGCGTTTGTAGGCGTTTTTTGCAGCTCTCCATGTTATTCAATGGCCTTCTAAAAACGCCGGCGTTAGTGAGCAGTAGAGGGCGTCGGCGTTAGTGAGCTGTTTTTAGAATGCCGGGCCATCGCGTTCTGTAGCTGTAGTGTTTTGGCGTTTTTTTACGCCAATCGGCAAAACGCTCACTAACGCTTGCTGACGCCCGCTAACGCCGTACCGGCGTTAACAACCGTTTTTTGACGCCGGCGTTTTTAGGTTGAAAAATAGCAGAGGACTGATTTTTTTTTTAGAAACGCCTATTGACGCCGACGCTCACTAACGCTCGCTAACGCCGATGCAAAACGCCGCAAAAAACGCAGATTTTTTAAAAAATGTCGGACCTGGCGTTTTGCTTATTTATTATAAAACGCCCGTGTGTATGAGGCCTTATTCTTAAGGAGTGGAAGGGGCACACATCCCTTTGGTGAAGGATTTTGGTGGATCAACAAAATTTAGTTTCACAATATTTTTCCATCACCTTAACCACTTCAAGACCGAGCCTGGTTTTTGGGTTCGGTGTTTACGAGTTAAAACCATTTTTTTTGGCTATAAAATTACTTAGAACCCCAAACATTATATTTTTTTTCGAACACCCTAGAGAATAAAATGGCGGCTGTTGCAAAACGTTATGTCCCACCCTATTTGCGCAGTGGTCTTACAAGCGCAATTTTTTTTTAAAAATTCAGTTTGTTTTGAGTTAAAAAATAAGAGAGCGGTAAAGTTAGGCCAATTTTTTCCATGTTGTAAAAGATAATGTTACGCCGAGTAAAATGATACCCAACATGTCATGCTTCAAAATTGCGGTTCCCCCGCTCTGTCAGGCAGCATGACAGAGATCTACTGATCGCTGTACTCAGGATCAGTTAGATCTCTTATGCCCCTGGCAGCCCAGCCTCCTCACAGTTAGAACGCCTAGGGAACACAGTTAACCCCTTCATTGCCCCCTGCAAGTTAACCCCTTCACTGCCGATGACATTTATACAGTAATCAGTGGATATTTACATTTCTGATCACTGTATAAATGTCATTGGTCCCAAAAAAGTATCAAAAATGTCCGACATGTCCGCCGCAATATCGCAGTCCCCATAAAAACCACAGATCGCAAAAAAAAAAAAAATGATACCAAACATGTCATGCTTCAAAATTGCGTCCGCTCGCGGAATGGCGACAAACTTTACAACTTTAAAATCTCCATTGGCGACATTTAAAAAATTCTACAGGTTCGCAGTTTTGAGTTACAGAGGAGGTCTAGTGCTAAAATTATTGCTCTCGCTCTAACGATCGCGGCGATACCTCACATGTGTGGTTTGAACACCGTTTTCATATGTGGGCGGGACTTACGTATGCGTTCGCTTCTGCACGCGAGCTCGCAGGGACCGGGCGCTTTACTTTTTTTTTTATTATTTATTTTACGTTTTATTTTTACACTGTTCTTTTAAAAAAAAAATGATCACTTTTATTCCTATTACAAGAAATGTATACATTCATTGTAATAGAAAAAAAGCATGACAGGACCTCTTAAATATGAGATCTGGGGGTCAAAAAGACCTCAATTCTCATATTTAAAGTAAAATGCAAAAAAAATAAATAATAATTTGAATAAAATGACTGTGCAAAAAAAAAAAATAGGCCCTTTAAGAGCATTGGGCGGAAGTGACTTGTGACGTCGCTTCCGCCCTGCCATGTTATGGAGCTGAGTGAATGGCTGCAGCCGCTCACTCGGCTTACAGACACTGGGGGGAGAGGAACTGCCGGCTAGTCCGGTAAGCGTCGGAGATGACCGGAAACCGCTGGGGGGGGGGGGGGCGAGAGCACCTTGTGGCAATTCTGATACTGGGGCTATGGTAGCTATCTGCTACCATAACAATGGCATTCCACTAAGTTGGACTGTATTGCCATATTGATTTGCATATATTAGCATATACAGTATCTCACAAAAGTGAGTACATTTTTGTAAATATTTTATTACAGCCCTCAAATTTTGCACCTGCCTACTTGCATTTTGCGAGTGCAAAATTGAGGGCTGAAGAGGAGCTGGTCTGATTGGTAGTGAGGGGTAGCGGGGGGGCGAGCACCTCCAGCAGGCGGGTTGAATAGGCGCCGTTCTCCCGGTGCAATAGAGCGTGGAGGAATAATAAACTAATGCCCCACTGTGCAGCTCTGTATATAAAAAAACATCCCCCGGTCTCCGGAGGTCAGCTGACTATTTTTTCACTTTTGGCTTTGGCGGATTGACCCGCAGCACGCGCTACACAGGTGAAGGCCGGCCTGTGCTATATCAGTAGGCTGGCCAGCCGGAGCGCGCTGCGGATCAATCCGCCAAAGCTGAAAGTGAGAAAATAGTCCGCTGGCTGTCATCTGTCAAAGGGCACCCGCTGATCACAGAGGAGACCCGGAAATGATCTTTTCCGCCTTCCCCGCATGCTCACCTCGCCCCCAGGCTGCCAGTTCCAGAGGAACCGACCAGCACTGCACCCCGAACCTAGGAAGAATAAGCTGCCCAGACCAGGTACTGGGGGGCGACATTAATGGGCACTGATGTGGCTGCATTTATTTGGCACTGGTAAGGCTGCATTTAATTGGGGGGTGGTTGGTGTCCTGGGGGGGGTGGTTGGCACCGTGGGGGGGGGGGGGTCAGTCGGCACTGGAGCAAAGTGCCACCTCCCTGAAATGAGTTTGCAACCTCCCTGAAATTAGTTTTTGCAGATTGAGATGTTTGAGGTTGAATGATGGACACTAGTGGGGCTTCAATTGTGGGCACAGGTGAGGCTACAATAGTGGGCTCAGGTGAGGCTGCAATTGTGGGCACGGGTGAGGCTACAATGGTGGGCACAGGTGAGGCTACAATAGTGGGCACATGTGAGGCTACAATGGTGGGCACGGGTGAGGCTACAATGGTGGGCTCAGGTGAGGCTGCAATCGTGGACACTGGTGAGGCTACAATGGTGGGCACAGGTGAGGCTACAATAGTGGGCACATGTGAGGCTACAATGGTAGGCACGGGTGAGGCTACAATGGTGGGCACAGGTGAGGCTACAATGGTGGGCACAGGTGAGGCTGCAATGGTGGGCACAGGTGAGGCTGCAATGGTGGGCACAGGTGAGGCTACAATGGTGGGCACAGGTGAGGCTACAATGGTGGGCACAGGTGAGCAGGGATCGGCAAGGTGTCCGCTCCCGGACACCAGTGTCCGACAGGGCTGCCTGTGGTGTCCGCTGCCGTGGACTTTTTTTTTTTTACACATCTTTTTTTTTTTTTTGTACGATGAGTCCCCGCCGGCCCCGGCTCCTCCAAGGCCACCCGTAGTAAGACAGCCAGGGAGTGTGACGCTGCCCACTCTTCCTTGTGCAGTCTGACTCTGAGTGCGGAGTGATCTAGGAGAGAGGGGCTGGTGACGGTCGGCTGGCGGCGGCGCGCGCCTTGGAGTCAGAGGAGAGGAGAGAGAGACTAGGGGACAGTCACTCCCGGCCTCCGGCGGGATTCGGGAAGAAGAACAGTAACCACACCACCAGTTTCACTGCCTGGCACACTTACTGGCACTGCCTGCAGCCAGACAGAGGAGGGGAGCCGCCTGGACTGGAGTGGAGGCCAGAGGACAACAACAAGGTGCTGCTGACTGTGAGCTGCCTCCCTGCCTGAGTCCACTCCTGAGGAGACAGCTTGCAGCCAGACCAGCAGACTCCAGTAAGTTTTTTCATGGTGAGTGACTGACTGTGAGTGAGGCCTGTAAATTTCACAGGGAGCCTGGGAGGGACTGGACTGGGTGTAGAGGTCTGGCCTGGACAGTGGACAGTCTGCAAGTTAACAACAGTTAGTAGCACTGACTCTGACTGGTACCTGGCTGCCAGTCCTCCTGACTCCCGAGGACTATAAGACCGTCAGAAGGACTTAGGACTCCGGACATTTAAACTGGGACAGGGAGGGACGTCACACTTTAAATATCAGGAGCCCTCAGTCCTCCTGACCGTCGGTCCATGGTCAGTCTCAGTCACGATGATTGACAACAATTGAACGTCTGACAGGTGACAGGTCCGGTCTGGAGATGTGGGTCAGGTCAGGGAGGGTCCGAGGGACA
>BLSH010287291.1:1101076-1114011 GCA_018402905.1 Glandirana rugosa | reverse complement strand
GGGGTAAGAGAAATATAGAGGGAGGGGGGTGTGAAAGACAGGCAATTGAGAGAGAGAGAGAGGGGGGAGTAAGAGTTACATTCTCTGTAACAGGCGATCGTCGGTCGCTGGACATCGATTGCACCCAACCCGCCCATAGCGGCGCGCGCTCGCCCAAAAATCGCACGTGCGCAGATCGCCACTTATAAACGGCGATCTGTGCAGCGGTGCCAACTTGCCACCGTAAAAGTATGCGAGACGGTCGGCAAGTGGTTAAAGCTTGTAGGAGGAGTTTTCATTCTCCTCTGACAGTCCTATAAGACCGCAGGACCCCTGACCCTCTGTCTTGTCAGTGCTGATTGGCCCCGTGCTGATCACATGCTCCCTCCCAAAAAAAAAAATTCTAGCAATACACACCAAACTGAGAATGAGCAGAGTGCCTCATAGGGCTCTGTACTATCAGGAGATGGATTGGGACAGTGGAAGAATGGAAGGATCAGAGAAGACAGGATGAAACAGCCTTTTTACACAATGCAGAGGATTAACCCCTTAGGTTCCACAGTGAGTATAACAAGCACGCTTTACTGCACATACAGATTGATTTTACTGTTATGGGTTTTGTAACACTTTAACCAGTTCCACACCACCTACCGCATATTTACGGCAGCAGTGTGGACGCTGGCCGCGAATGGCCGTAAAAAGACGGCGATCTGCGAATGGCCGCTAGGGAGTCCTGAGGAGAGCCGCGATGAGCGGCCACAGGAAAAGAATGGGGAACCGCCGATGTAAACACGGCGGTTCCCCGCTCTGTTAGTAGGGGCATAGGAGATCTCCTGATCCCTGTCACTGGGATCAGTTAGATCTCTCATGCCCATGGTAGCCCAACCCCCCCACAGTAAGAACACCCAGGGAACACAGTTACCCCCTAGCTCTCCCCCTGCAGGTTAACCCCTGCACTGCCAATGACATTTATACAGTAATCAGTGGACATTTAAATTTCTGATCGCTGTATAAATGTCATTGGTCCCAAAAAAGTTACAAAAATGTCCGACATGTCCGCTGTAATATCGCAGTACCGCTAAAAATCGCAGATCGCCGCCATTACTAGTAAAAATAAATAAATAAATAAAAACCCCAGAAATTAATTCTCACCATCCATAAACGCAGCCATTTTTGCGCAAACCAATCAATAAACGCCGATTGCGATTTTTTTTTTATCACGAATATGAGGAAGAATATAAATCGGCCAAAACCGGTGAAAAAAAATGTTTTTTTATATTTTTTTTGGATTTGAATTTTAGCAAAAAGTAAGAAATTTGTTTTTTTTTTGCAAAATTGTCGCTCTTCTTTTGTTTATAGCGGTAATCAGAAATGGCGCAGAGCTGATCTGATACCACCAAAAGAAAGCTCTATTTGTGGGGAAAAAAGGACGCAAATTTCGTTTGGGTACAACGTCGCACGACCGCGCAATTGTCAGTTAAAGCGACACAGCGCCGAATCGCAAAAAGTGCTCTGATCCTAAACTGGGAAATTCTTCCAGGGGTGAAGTGGTTAAAGACAAGTGGGCCCATGCCTTTAGGCTAGGTTCAAAGTTGCAGGCATTCCTGATCCTCAGAAAAACACACTGCACTTTAAACACGTGCAATTCGTTTCATTCCGAATTCGTCTTTTAACGAATTTCAACAAATTTGGAAATTCGGAAATATCCGAATTTTCGAATTTCCAAATTTTTTGATTTTTTTTTGAATTTTTGAATATTTGAAATTTCGGAAATTTGAACTTTTTGACATTCAGAATTTCGAAAATTCTGAAATTCGAAATTCAAAAATTCTGGAATTCGAAAACATTGAAATTCAAAAACTCTGAAATTCTAAATTTCAGAAATACAAAAATCCGGAAATTCAAAAATCCGGAGATTTGGAAATTTGAAAATCCCAAAAATAAAAATTCAAAAGAACAAAAATCCGAAAATAAGAAAACCCAGAAAATTCGAAAATCTGAAATAATTACTAACTAATAATAACTAGCTATTAAATTATAGGTATTGGAATTTCTTTTCAAATTTGGCTGTTGGTGAACGTAACGAATAGGAATTTATCCGAAGTTACGAATTATCCGAAATAACAAAAATGCCGTATCTAAACGAATGGAGCGCAACAAATTAATAATGATAGATAACAATAATAATAATAAAAACGTTTTATTATTATTATTAATTAGTTCCGTTCCATTTGTTTAGACGCGGGATTCGTTATTTCAGATAATTCGTAACTTCGGATAAATTCATATTCGTTACGTTCACTAACAGCCAGATTTGAAAAGAAATTCCAATACCTATAATTTAATAGTTAGTTATTATTATGAATTATTTTGAATTTATGGATTTTCTTTCTTATTTTTGGATTTTGGAATTTCTGAAATTTAGAATTTTCGAATTTCTGAATTTTCGAATGTCTGAAAAAAACAAAAAACCAATGAAACTAAAGCCAAAACAAACACATTTGTCTCGGCAGTGCGCATGTCTACTGCACTTTAGTAGACCCGTAGGGTTGCCATTAATACTTAATGGCACCTCCATGCGTTGGGAAACGTGACGCATTTTCGCATGCGGCAAATTGCATGGTGCTGGAGCGCCAGGTGGTTCTTTGCGGTGCAATTTTAGCCGCTTGCTGACCGCCCTATAGCAGTTTTACCGCTATAGGGCGGCAGCTGTGCGCCGGATCACCTATGTACATGACTCGGATCCCTTCGGGTAGCAGGCGTGAATGCGGCTCACTCCCGTTGTAATTATACACAGTGGGAGCCGATCAGCGGGCACCGCAGACCTGATGTTCACCGGCACCCGCAGATCATTTGGTAGAGAGGCAAAACGGCAGTCTATGTAAACAAGGCAGATTGGCGTTCTGTCAGTAGGGAAGGCATGGATCCCATGTTCCTGCAAAGCAGAGACAAGGATCCATGCCTTCCCTTAGTAAAAGCTCCTCCCCCACAGCACACAAACACTGGTTAGGCGCACATTTAACGCTTTGATCGCTCCTGATGTTAACCCCTTCCCAGCCAGTGTCATTAGAACAGTGACAGTGCATTTTTTTTTAAGCATTGATCACTAATAACTAATCACTGTAATAATCTCACTCACTGGTTCCCAAAAAAGTGTCAAAACGTGTCAGTGTCCGATTTGTCCGCCACAATATCGCAGTCCCGTATAAGTCGCTGATCACCGCCATTACTAGAAAAAGTAAATAGATAAAAATGACATAAATCTATTCCCATAGTTTATAGACGCGATAACTTTGGCGCAAACCAATCAATATACGATTATTGGGATTTTTTTCTTTCACCAAAAATATGTAGCAGAATACGTATCGGCCTAAATTGATGAAGAAATTTGAAAAATAAATTTTTTTTTTTACATTTTTTTTTATAGGATGTTTTATAGCAGAAAGTAAAAAATATTGTTTTTTTTTTTTTGTTAAATTGTCGCCTTTTTTTTTTTTTTTGTTTATAGCGTAAAAAAAATAAAAATGGCAGTGGGGATCAAATACCAGCAAAAGAAAGCTCTATTTGTGGGAAAAAGGACAATAATTTAATTTGGGTACAACATCGCACGACAGCGCAACTGTCAGTTAACCACTTCACCCCCAGAAGAATTTTGCACTTTAGGACCAGAGCACTTTTTGCGATTCGGCGCTGCGTCGCTTTAACTGACAATTGTGCGGTGGTGCGACTTTGTACCCAAACAAAATTTGCGTCCTTTTTTTCCCACAAATAGGTGGTATTTGATCGCCTCTGCGTCATTTATTATCGCCGCTATAAACAAAAGAAGAGCGACCATTTTGCAAAAAAACCCAAATTTCTTACTTTTTGCTAAAATTCAAATCCAAAAAAAAATATAAAAAAACATTTTTTTTCACCGTTTTTGGCCGAATTATATAATTCCTCATATTTGCGATAAAAAAAATCACAATTGGTGTTTATTGATTGGTTTGCGCAAAAGTGGCCGCGTTTACGGATGATGAGAATTCATTTCTGGGGTTTTTTTTTTTTTTTTTTTACTAGTAATGGCGGCGATCTGCGATTTTTAGCGGTACTGCGATATTGGGGCGGACATGTCGGAACATTTTGACACTTTTTTGGGACCAATGACATTTATTCAGCGATCAGATATTTAAATGTCCACTGATTACTGTATAAATGTCATTGGCAGTGAAGGGGTTAACCTGCAGGGGGAGAGCTAGGGGTTAAGTGTGTTCCCTGGGTGTTCTTACTGTGGGGGGGTTGGGCTACCATGGGCATGAGAGATCTAACTGATCCCAGTGACAGGGCGGGGAACCGACGCGTTTACATCGGCGGTTCCCCATTCTTTTCCCTGTAGCCGCTCATCGCGGCTCGCCGGCGGACATCGGGTCCGCCCGAGCCGCGGGCACACTCCCCAAGAGTGCGGCGGGTGCGCACGTGCACGCCCCCTGGTGGCCAAATGCGAATCGCCGCTTATTTACGGCGATTCGCGCAGGGCTCCCCGACTGCCGCCGTGAAAAGACGGGGCGCGGTCGGGAACCTGTTAAAGTAACGCAGTGCCGTATTGCAAAAAATGGCCTTGTTGTCGGGGGGGGGTAAATCTTCCGGAGTTGAAGCAGGTAGGGCAGCTGCACAGGCGTGAACCAAGCTTAACTAGTTAGTTTTGTTCCTAAAGTTCATACTGTATCTGAATAATACAGCCGGCCAGTAGCGGCTGGTGGTATATTTTTTTTGGGGGGGCAATCCACTTGTCGCCAATGGTCGGTCGCTCGGTTCACAGGCAAACCCCCCCCGGTCGGTCAGGCACCCACTCCTACCCCACTCCCAGTCGGTCACCAGCCCTGCTCTTACCCCATCTGGGTTACGGGCAGCGCCACCCTGTGTCTCCTCCTCCTGATGCTTCTTGGCGGCTTCCCCTGCATCTCCTCCCTCCCTCCTCAGGGGCCAATAGGATCGCTTCTTCTCTCGCCCAATTGGGAGATGGGTCTCAGGACCAGCCTCTTCCTTGGCCAGGAGGAGAATCAGGAAGGCATTAGCGGATAATAATTAGTTATTGTCACACAACTGGGTGGGCACTGCGCCCAGAGCCCACCCTTTTATGAAGCCTATTAGAGCCTCTGGCTCTAATCACGTGCTTCTAAAAAAAAAAAAAAACACTGGAATCCATGCGTCTGGCGCTCTGGATGTAGATTAGGGGGCCGGATGCAAAACTTGGGGGAATCCTGGACAGGTGGCAACCTGTGGCGGCTGGTGGGTTTTTAATTTGGGTGGGCAGCGCTGCCTGCCCCCCCCCCACCCCCTGCAATGACAGCAAACCCCTGGCGGCCCTGTTAATTACACGATTGTGGCTGTGATCTCCTCTCCCAGAGGTTCGGGGAGCAGAGGCCATAGGTGCAGGGAGCAGCAGCCGTAGGTGTGGGGAGCAGCCCGGAGGTGTGGGTAGTGGCGGCCATAGGTGTGGGGAGCAGCCCGGAGGTGCCGGAATGGCGGCCATAGTTGCGGGAAGTGGCCCGGAAGTGTGGGGAGCGGCAGCTCTGGTGTCCGCTCCTCCTCACAGCGTACTGTAGGTCCAGGCTGTGATCTTCTCTCCTCCTTCTTCCAGAGGTGTGGGGAGCGGTTGCCATAGTTGCGGCGAGCAGCCCGGAGTTGTGTGGAGCAGTGGCCATAGGTGTGGGGAGCAGCCCGGAGTTGTGGGGAGCGGTGGCCATAGGTGCAGGGAGTGGACTGGAGGTGTGGGGAGTGGCGGTTCCGGTGTCCACTCCTCCTCACAGCGTACTGTAGGTCCAGGCTGTGATCTTCTCTCCTCCTTCTTCCGGAGGTGTGGGGAGCGGCGGCCATAGGTGCGGTGAGTGGCCCGGAGGTGTGGGGAGCGGCGGCCATAGGTGCGGGGAGTGGCCCAGAGGTGCGGGAAGCGGCGGCTCCGGTGTCCACTCCTCACAGCGTACTGTAGGTCCAGGCTGTGATCTTCTCTCCTCATTCTTCTGGAGGTGTGGGGAGCGGCGGCCATAGGTGCGGGGAGTGGCCCGGAGATGTGGGGAGCGGCGGCCATAGGTGCGGGGAGTGGCCCGGAGGTGCGGGGAGCAGCGGCTCAAGTGTCCTCCCCTCCTCACAGCGTGCTGTAGGTCTGGGCTGTGAAGTCCTCTCCTTCTCCCGGAGGTGCGGGGAGCGGCGGCTCCGGTGTCCAATAAGATCGCCTGACGCTTAGGCCAATTGGGAAACAGGTCTCACTACCTGCCTCCTGATTGGCGGGAGGAACATTAGTGTGAGAATAGCGAAAATTCATTTGCTATTGTGACACAACTGGGTGGGATTAGGGCGGAGTGCTCTGCGCCCCGAGCCCACCCTTTTTTGAAGCATATTAGAGCTTCTGGCTCTTATCACGTGCTTCAAAAATCCACTCCCCCCCCATTGAAATCCATAGTCCGGCGCCCTGATATGTAGATCAGGGGGCCGGACACATGGATGGGGGGCTGCGCCCGTGCGCCCTCTATGGACAGGCCGCTACTGGTGGCAACCCTAGTTTGATGGCCCCTGAGGAACTCAGCGATCCTGTAGAATGCTGTCTGTAGATTTCTATATTTATTTCCTGCCGCCAATGTGTTATCATTGCAGATGTCTTCTGATTGGACTCCTGGCCACAAGGGGCTAATATAACATGCAGAACATTTTTGTCGGCGCTCTTGGTCACCTACAGCAAAAAGCATATCTACGGCTATGGGACCCTTTGAGGACGCGTTTGTAGACGGCACTTCTGAATCTTTTTTTTTTTTTTTAAATAAAGTTGAAGTTTAGGAATGCCGGTTCCTTTGCGGGGTTAACAAAACTTCCAGGGTAGACGGCACGCCGCGACGTGATTGAGCGTAACAAGTCCCGGGCTTTGAATTTCCGCTTAGTGGAAAGACTGAGTTCTCTCTCTTCTGCGCTCTTGTTACATATCGCTAATTACCAAAAGTCATAAAAATCCAAATCTTCTCAGCGAGGAGTTGACGCTCGGCGGGGTGCGCCATCCGAGAGGCCCCATCGTACGTACACAGTGAAACGTGAATTTATTGTTACACGCGGGGAGTCCGCGGTCGTCTCCTGTGATACAGTAGGATCGGCGCAGTCTGCGGTAGGAGGATAATGGGAGTACCAGACGTTAAGTAGCAAAAACGCATCTTCCGTGAATGCCCTTGAGAACCTTTATGAATTATTCATCCCCATCCAAACTGCGTTCTTCGCTCCTATGGCGACATTGCTTTTTATATACTACTTACTGAGACAGTCAACATTTTCACATCCCATTAGGTTAGAATGGATTACACAGCGCAGAGTTCACGGACTGGGGAAGTGGATGAGGAGTCCCGAAGACCGACGCGCCGAGATTGCACTCTTCTACACAATTGTGGTTGTCAAAGTTTGTCATGTTCAGCCCGCTTGATGCATTTTGCCCCTATATAGAGGCAATTTACTCTGCTTTCTTGGATAATGTTGTAAAATAATGAAATATTCCCCGTTTCCTCTTTTATTTCCCATCATATGTCATGTCGGCAATGTCTTCTACTATTCCCACCAAAGAATCTGTTAAAAAGTCTCCTACATAGACTGTTCAGGCAAGAAAAGAAACGGACACACTCCAGCTACGGTGAAAGTTGCCTTTTTTGTTAGCGTGATAATGGGAAAGATGCAAAAAAGGATATTTAACGTTAAGCCTTGAGCTTTTGCCATCTGCTGGTCAATAATTAGTACTGCAATGCACACCTGCCTTAATCAAGAAAGCAGGTGCTGTGAGCCTTCTTACATGTAAGTGGCCTAGTGCCTTAATTGCATAGGAAAGAGAGTCTCATAAAGGTATTGATCCCTTTTCTGCACAGTGCCTTGAGAGAGGAAAGTCGTCTGATTGGACACTGAACTCTCAAGAGACTTTGGTGGCCATCTTGGATGAGGGAAGCTTTTAAATAAGGGACTCCTTGTCATTTTGGCATGCTTATGATTAGTAAACGGGTAATGAGCTTGATACCAACCTGCAACCACTTGTTACCAAACATTGGCTTGCTTACTGACTACACCTCTGCTTGCTCGCTACCTGTTATATCTGTGCCAGGGTGGGGCTCAGCCCTCCCTTCTCAGAGCTCAGGTTGCTCAGCTGTTGGTTAATTGCCAGTACTCATCATTCCAGTGACTCACCTGGTGATCATGTCCTACTCGTCAGCCAGCCCTGCTGTTTATTTAAAATGCCTAAATCAGATCTCCTGTGCCTTCTCCTTGGTCAACATATCTGGATACTCGCTGCTGAGTGTTCATGTTGAAGACTTTGCCTGGCTGACTTCCCTGCTGGTCCCAGAACCTGTTTGCTGCCTCTGACTACGCAATTAAATAATCCCTGTTTCCTCTTTTATTTCCCATCATATGTCATGTCGGCAATTTTTTCTACTATTCCCACCAAAGAATTTGGTAAAAAGTCTCCTACATAGACTATTCAGGCAAGAAAAGGAACGGACACACTCCAGCTACAGTGAAAGTTGCCTTTTTTGTAAGTGTGACAATGGGAAAGACACAAAAAGGATATTTAATGCTAAGCCTTGAGTTTTTGCCATCTGCTGGTCAGTAATCAGTACTGCAATGCACACCTGCCTTAATCAAGAAAGCTTGTGTTGACTCCTTGTAGGCAGGTGCTGCGAGCCTTCGTACCTGTAGGTTGCCTAGTGCCTTAATTGCATAGGAAAGGGAGTCTCATAAAGGAATTGATCCCTTAGAGATTCTGTACAGTGCCTTGAGAGAGGAAAGTAGTCTGATTGGACACTGAACTCTCAAGAGACTTTGGTGGCCATCTTGGATGAGGGAAGCTTTTAAATAAGGGACTCCTTGTCATTTTGGCATGCTCATGATTAGTAAACGGGTAATGAGCTTGATCCCAAACTGAAACCTCTTGTTACCAAACATTGGCTTGCTTACTGACTACGCTTCTGCTTGCTCGCTACCTGTTATATCTGTGTCAGGGCTGGGCTCAGCCCTCCCTTCTCAGAGCTCAGGTTGCTCAGCTGTTGGTTAATTGCCAGTACTCATATATCAGTGGCTCACCTGGTGATCATTTCCTGCTCATCAGCTAGCCCTGCTGGCTATTTAAACTGCCTGAATCAGATCTCCTGTGCCTTCGCCTTGGTCAACATATCCTGATACCCTCTGTTGTGCGTTCCTGTTGAAGACTTTGCCAGGCTGACTCCCCTTCTGGTTCCTGATCCTGTTTGCTGCCTCTGACTACGCGGATCTCTGGATTCCTGTTTTACTGGCTTCTTCCGACTACCCGCTCTGGTTACTGAACCTTGGCTTGTTTTGACTATATTTGCTCTGTACTATTTTACCATTTTATTAAAAAGTATGATTTTTCTGTCTCAGTCTGATTCATGGTTCCTGACAATCTGCTACTGGACCCCGGCTTGCTCACCTCCTGGTGGGGCGTTACTGAGGACCGTGACCTGGTATTAACACGCAGCAAAACCCAATACCACCAACAGGAGCTCTGGTGAACATGGTTAATGCTTAGAACCCACACCATGGATGGGAGCCTCTCTAATGCTATAGCTACTGGTCTCCAAGTCTGATCCTTGACCATGACATGTGGTGTGTCAGTGATTACTCCTAAATTGAGATGGGCTCGGGCGTCTTCAGATCAAACCCGCCAGGAAGCCGTCACTGCACACCACCAACCATAGGCAGTGAGGCATTTCCCGACCAGCAGCTGCACATACACACGCTGCCTGTGATTGACGGTGTGCAGTGCCGGCTTCCTGGCGAGCCCGATCTGAACATGCCCGAGCCCATCGCTACTCCTAAGTAAGGTGCCTAGCATAGGCTCTGCCAGCATGCTGGACATTAAGCCTACGTCTGATGTAAAGGTTAGTTTGTCTACCCTGGAGAGAGTTCTTTTTAACGTTCGTCTGACTAGAGTATTTTGGATTATTTAAACTGTGTTAGTACCTCTTTGCCTCTGTAACTGTTAGTCTGTAATTCCGCTTATAAAGTCTCCTATATTGGCTCTGCAGGCAAGAAAAGAGCCTGGCATAGCCTAGCTACAGTGAAAGTCGACTGTTCTGCAAGTGTGCCACAGTGAAAGACTTACAAGAAGAGATGTAATGAACAACCTTTACTTCACCATCTGCTGGTCACTAATCAGCACTGTGATGTACACCTGCCCTAATCAAGAAAGCTTGTGTAGACTGCTAGACATTCAGCCCGCGTTCACACAGGGGTGATCCGACTTAGGCAGGCTTTGCTAGGCGACTTTTAGCGTGACTTCAGCGCAACTTCAAGTGACTTACAGCGTGGCTTCATGCCAGCTGACTTTGCCTGTGGCAATCAGAGGAGGGAGGGAGGGAGGGGGTTGCACTAAATAAATTCTATTCTTTTCACTGTAAAGTTGCTTCCATGTAGATGGGGGATCCGACTTGGAGGCGACTTCTATTGAATTCTATGGGCACAAGTCGGATAGAAGTCGCCTTCAAGTAGTACAGGAACCTTTTCTGGGGTCGAAGCAACTTCAGTAGTGTACATTAACCACCTCAACCCCGGAAGGATTTCCCACTTTAGGACCAGAGCACCTTTTGTGATTCGGCACTGCATCGCGTTAACTGACAATTGCGCAGTCATAAACAAAAAAAAGCAACAATTTTGAAAAAAAAAACAATGTTTTTTACTTTTTGCTGTAATTATTATTATTATTATTATTATTACACAGGATTTATATAGCGCCAACAGTTTGCACAGCACTATACAATATTAGGGCAGACAGTACAATCACAATACAATTCAATACAGGAGGAATCAGAGGGCCCTGCTCGCTAGAGCTTACAATCTAGGAGGGAGGGTTAAATGGTACGAAAGATTTGGGGACAGTTTGGGGTGGGAGTTCGAGAGGATGGAGTAATAAATGTCCAAAAAAAATATAAAAAAACAAATTTATACATCAGTTTTGGCCAATATTTATACTTTGGTAAAAAAAATCGCAATCAGCGTTTCCAAACCATGAGAACTAATTTATGGCATTTTTACAAATTTTTTTTTTTTACTAGTAATGGCGGCGATCTGCGATTTTTAACTGCAATATTGTGGCGGACGTGTCAGACATTTTTTACACTTTTTTGGGAACATTGAAATGTATACAGCGATCAGAAATTGAAATAACCACTGATTACTGTGTAAATGTCATTGGCAGGGAAGGGGTTAACCTGCTGGGGGCAATGAAGGGGTTAACTGTGTTCCCTGTGTGTGTTCTGTGAGGGGGCTGGGCTGGCAGGGGCATAACAGATCTAACTGATCCCGATCACAGGGATCAGTAGGTCTCTGTCATGTCACCTGACAGAGCGAGGAACCGCCGTGTTTACATCAGCAGTTCCCCACTTTTCTGCTGTATAAGACGATCACGGGTCACTGATCACTGGCACACGCTCGCCCCCCTAGCTGATAGGGTTGCCACATCATCCCTTTAATCCAGGACACATATGAATTACGCAGGTTCTGTGGCTGATTTAATGCAGATAAGGCGCCAAGTGAGTTTAATTACCACCTTAATCAGCCACAGAACAACCTGTGTAATTCATATGTGTCCTGGATTAAAGGGATGATGTGGCAACCCTATTAGCTGGGCGTGCGTGGATCGCCGTTTATAGACGGCGATTGGCGCTACGCTGCCAACTTGCAGCAGTAAATGTACGTAACGCGGTCTTTAAGTGGTTAAGACGGCTCCCATACACTTCAATGTGATTTTAAATGTCAAGAGGCTTGGGGCGACTTGAGGCGACTCAAGTTGGAGTGCAAGTCGCCCCTGTGTGAATGGGTCCTTAGCCTGTGCCTGATCAACAGGCCGGTCTGTCTACCTTGGAGAGAGGTCTGTATGACTTCTGTCTGACTGTTCATGTCCTAGACCAGGGTTTTTCAACCAGGGTTCCGTAGAACCCTACAGGGCCAGATTAAGAGCAGGAGAGGCCCGGTGCTGAGGATTTTGGTGGGGCCTCTTTATGAAAATAAATAAAATGAAAATGCAAACAATTTTTTGTTAAAACAACTGAAATATGCTGCTGCAATTTACATATCCATCATGTGAACACTGTATACAGAGCAGGGCTAGACAGTATTACTGACTCACTCACACCATTGTATTGGGCTGGGCCTATCTTAAGGAAGGGGCCTGTAGCTGCAGCTCCAATAGCCTCTATGTTAATCCAGCCCTGGAACCCTAGGGTTCCTCCAGAGGTTGCTAGGGGTTCCTTGAGCAATGGTCAATTTTTACCTCTCAGATAAATTCCCAACGATACCATTGATCTTTTTAGCTATCTGTAAGGGGGTAATTCTTCCCAATGACCACAAGTGTAAGGAGCATTCTTCCCATTGACCATCACACTAATGTATCATGAGTTGTAGATTTTTAATTTTTAGCAGGGGTTCCCCGAGACCGGAGAATTATTTTTAGGGTTCCTCTGTGTTGAAAAAGTTGATAAAGGCTGTCCTAGAGTATTAAAAAAGTCACACTTCTATAATCCAGTGTTTAGCAGCGCTTTCAAACACAACAAACAAAGTGCCAGTGCTAAAAAAAGAGTTCTTAAGGTGCGAATATAGCAAAGGAAATCTTGCAGAGAGAAATCTTCTACTTTAATCTTCCACCTTATTTCACCACGTGTTGTTAGAAATTTAAGATTGGAGGCTCACCACAACTCAGAGTAAAAAACGCCTTGATCATATATCCAAATGGAATCTGCAACACACCATCACAACGGAGGACTGCACAACTCCAACCCCACAAGCTCAGCAGGGCAGATCAAATCACACGTTCTCCAAGGTTCCCTTTGAGTAGTTTCAGCTGGCAAGCTCCAACAGCTCTTATTCAGAGCGTCATAAGGGGAAAAGATCAAAAAGAAAAACCCCTCATAGTGTATCACTTTAAAACAAGATCTTTTAATAAAAAG
>BLSH010287291.1:1067841-1080320 GCA_018402905.1 Glandirana rugosa | reverse complement strand
TTGCATTCGGAATATCCTACAATTTCCCATTTCCCACGGTAGTAGGTATAATAAAATTACTTATCCCCTACTGTACCTGACGGGGTCATTGTCCTGTATAACAACTTCGTACCTGATAGAGCTGTGGGTTCCTAATGGGTTCCTAAATTTTTCATACTGCTAAATAATTCTGTGAATCATACGTATATTTGTGTGTTAACACGATGTTGTGTAAATTTTTAGTTTTTTAACGTCGGGGATGTCCTCCAACTCCGAAACGGACACCACATAGGTCTCCGAACCCTCCAGAGTTATATAAGAGACATAAGAGATGGACAAAGCACCCCATAAGTGATATTAATGAGTTTTTGGAATCATTGAGAACATGGTTGTTGTTCAATAATAAAATTATTCCTCAAAAATACAACTTGCCTAATAATTCTGCACTCCCTGTATATTCCAACCCTATAGATCACTCCTACTCTACTCTCCTGAAGAAGCGGAATACCCCACGAAACAGGTAGAGAATACAGAGAATATATTGAGACCTCCCAAGCCTCTGGATACACCACAGGCAAAGCCTCAACCTCCTGTAGGGGCTGCAATTTTTTGATTTTTAAATGTGTTGTAGCACAATTGTGTGTTTATATGCATACTAAGTGTCTTAATAAATCGTCATACTTTTTAAATCCTTGGGTAATCCTTGGGTGTCGAGATAGTCCATGCTTCAACAATATGTCCTGTTACTGGGGCAGTCCATGTCATCCCCTATTCATTAAAATAATATGGATGATGGCACCCTTTACCCTTTAACATCCTATAAGGCTTACGTTAATTCTATAGCTCCCCCACTCCAAGGACAGAGGGGGAAATGAAAGGGTAGATATCCAACACCAGAAACCCCTGGGGGTGAGTAGGGTTGCCACCTTTTCTTCAAGTCAAACCCGAACACTTTAGCTGCGCACAGCAATTTTTTTTATAGTATAAACTATACATATATTTTGCAATTAAATAACATTTCTAATCATGTGAAGTTAATCACAAGAGTGCCCCTTTACATCAGAGTCCACAGAGTTCCCCTTTTACATCTGAACTTACAGAGATCGCTTACGCTGTAAACGGGGTCTCGGCAGACTCTGACATAAGGGACGACTCTGGGGACCCTAACATAAGGGATACTCTGGGAGCCCTGATTTAAGGTGTGGGGGGGGGGGGCACTGAGAACTCTTATGTATGGAGAGGACTCCGATGTAAGGGCATTGTAGCCTCTGGTGTAAAGGGAAACTCTGATGTAAGGGGTGCTTTGAGAATCCTGATTTACCTTTGTGTACTCACTCAGAGGCAGGAGAGAGATGAGGGCAGACTTCAGTCACAGACAGGGATGGATGGTGAAGCTCACTCAGCCCTTGGCAGTTAGCACCTCTCATCCAGATGTAGCTGAGGTTGCTGGACTTCAAATTTCCAGCCCCCACTTTCCTTTTCTGAGGCACAGCACCAGGGATTGGAGTGTGGGGTAGACACAGAGGGGTAGGGGCGGGAGGAAGAGGAGTAGATTGAGCCCTCTCTCCTCTCCCATCTGTGTGTGTTGGGGGGGGGGGGGATATTAGTGCTGGCTTTGGGCAATGTGAAAGAGCGTGTAACAGGCACTCTTGGCTTACAACTGCAGCCAGCAACCCTGCTGGAAAGCCATAGTCTGGTCTGAATAATGTGTCCGGGTTTCAGGAGGCCTGAAACCTGGACAGATGATTCCAAACCCGAACTGTCCGGGTGAACAACCCTAGGGGTGAGCAGGGGTCTTCCACAGAACCAGCTGAGAGAAAGGAGAGCAGAAAAAAAAAACTACCAAAGTACAAAACCTAGGAATTAATTTAGGGGTTCCCCAGAGCTACAAAGGTTCATAATGGCTGGGGTAGACCTTAGATCTACCATCCCACCTAATTGCCAATCTTCCCCTCTATATTTATAGACGACATTAGGATGCTGAGCTCAATACCACCCTTTTATAATGCCAGGCTTGCACCAATCAAGGCTCCCCTGCACACAGGCTCAGGGACCTTCATTCCTCCCCTCGTGTCTTCATAGAAAATCTCAAGTAATTAAACTACAATCTGTTTGGCATTCACATGATAATGGCTGTTACACAACATATATCCTTGTCAGAAAAAAAAAAACAGATAAATACACCGCGGGTGACATTCTCTGTATTGGATGCGTATAGATGATGACTTTTTTCTAACCTTTACAAGTACATTAGCTGCATGATATTTGTATAACATTATCAATAAATCCTTTGCGCACTGTTCATACAGATGTGTCACTAGGGGTATATTAGGAATGGAAGAAAGCCGACTGTGTAGCGGGGGGGATAGGGGGCAGAGAGATAGAAGGAACAAAACTATTTTTTTTTTTTTACATTTTTGCCCATTTGTCAGTTTTTACTAATAAGAGCTGAACAGATTACTTATTAACCACTTGCCGACCACGCGCAGTATATTTACTGCGGCAGTGTGGCGCCGTCTCGCGAATCGACGTAATTAGGCATCAATTTACGAACAGGCAGCTAGGGGGCGAGAGCGCGCCGCCAGTGGCGCGCTCTCGTGCCCGCTGCACTCTGGAGGAGTGTGCCCGCGGCTCGGGCGGACCCAATGTCGTGATGAGCTGCCAGAGGGAAAGAACGGGGTACCGCCGATGTAAACACGGCGGTTCCCCGTTCTGACTGGCGGCATCTAGGAGATCTACTGTCACTAGGATCAGTTAGATCTCTTATGCCCCTGGCAGCCCAGCCCCCTCACAGGGAACACAGTTAACCTCTAGATCACCCCCTGCAGGTTAACCCCTTCCCTGCCAATGACATCAGTGGATATTTACATTTCTGATGGCTGTATACATGTCATTGGTCCCAAAAAAGTATCAAAAATGTCCGACATGTCTGCCCCAATATCGCAGTCCAGATAAAAATCGCAGATCACCGCCATTACTAAAAAAAAAATAAAATGTAAAAACGCCAGAAATTAATTCTCATGGTTCGTAAATGCTGCAACTTTTGCGCAAACCAATCAATAAACGCTGATTGCGATTTTGTTTTTACCAAAAATATGAGGAAGAATATAAATCGGCCAAAACCGATGAATACATTTGTTTTTTTATATTTTTTTTGTGGAATTGTATTTTAGCAAAAAGTAAGAAATATTGGGTTTTTTTGCAAAATTGTCGCTATTTTTTGTTAATAGCGGTGATCAGAAATGACACAGAGATGATCAAATACCACCAAAAGAAAGCTCTATTTGTGGGGAAAAAAGGACGCAAATTTTGTTTGGGTACAACGTCGCAAGACCGCGCAATTGTCAGCTAAAATAACGCAGTGCCGAATCGCAAAAAGTGCTCTGGTCCTAATGTGGGTAATCCTTCCGGGGGTGAAGTGGTTAAATCAGTGTACCAAAAAAAAAAAAAAAAGAAAAGAGCCTTACATGTCCTCAAAGTCGAATTCCAGGTATGGTAATTTCTGCATAGTTACATTGGTCCAGCCTGATATACACACTCCATACCCCCCCCCCCCCCCCTTCTGCACTCACTGCTCCACGGCACGGTCCCTCCACGGCTTCCTCGGCTTCTCCTCCTGGCCAACCTGATCTGCCTCCTGTCCTGATTGGCCGGGAGGAGAAGCCCAAGCCCAACCTTTTTCAAGCCAATTAGAGCATTAGGCTCTGTTCACCTGCTTAAAAAAAAAACACTTATACAAGCATATGAGTCCGGTGCCCTGCATGCAAACTAGGGGAGGCGGCACCCCTGCACCCCTAATGGACCAGCCGCTCCTGCTGATTTGTATGCCAGGTTTTTTCCCACTAGCGCAACTGCCTAGTGGCAGCCAGGCACACAGCATTACCAAGCATTGAACACGGCACCATTTTTCTAGGTAAATATATTGGTAAAGGTGCTATTGACATGAAATTTTCACCCCATGTCGGTAACAACCCATGCGATCCATACATACGAAGACACTAAAACAAATGAAAAGGTATTCAACACATGAGTAAGGGAGGAGCAAAAAGGCATGGAAAGCCAAGACACCAGCTGAAGTCTATCAGTAATTAGAAAGTAATCCTGACCCTTGTTAGTGCAAATTAATATTAGCTGGTTCAGTCTCAACTGATGGCCTATAAAAAAGGTGTCTCGTCAACATGAGAAACATCTCATAATGGGTAAAAGGAAAGAACTCCCTCAAGACCTTCACAACCGTATTGTTACAAAACATACTGATGGCATTGGTTACAGAAGGTTTTCTAAACTTCTGAATTATCCAGTGAGCACGGTTGGGGCCATAATCCAGAAGTGGAAAGAACATAATTTTACCATAATCCGGCCACAGGCAGGTGCTCCTCACACGATTTCTTGTAGAGGAGTGAAAAGAATTATCAGAAGAGTTGTCCAAGAGCCGAGGACCACTTGTGAAGAGCTTCAGAAAGACCTGGAATTAGCAGGTACACAAAAAATAATGCACTCACCCGCCATGGCCTGTATGCCCGCTCACCATGCAAGACTCCATTGCTGAAGAAAAAACATGCTGCAGCTCATTTAAAGTTTGCTGCACAATATTTAGAATATAGTCTGGTCAGATGAGACCAAATTTTAACTGATCGGATACCATAATACAGACCATGTTTGGAGGTCACATGGCACATCACCCCAAAAACCCCCCATACCAACAATGAGGTTTACAAGCAAGGAGTTTTTTTTCCCGGGACTTTGAAGGCACTGCCACACAAGTAGGTATAATAAAGTACAAATTTTTATTGAGACAATATTAAAATAGAGAAAAAAAAATTAGGAATAAAATACAATGAAATGGTACAGTACAGGTACTTCATGTTACATGGAACTCCAACATTTCGACTTTTTGTACGTTTTCTTCAGAAAGTTAACATTCCATGTAAATATACATAGATGCAAGTGCCAGTGAAGAGAAAGAGCAACTGCCGATATGCCATCCCACACCAAGGTGTCAGCCATGAACATCCAAACCAATCAAGGGAGGATAGGAGGGTTTGTGAGTATTACAAATCCCTCATAAGGAACCATTATGAAGGAGATAAAGTCCAAAATGGAACATCGGGATCACAGAGATTATTTCCAGCAGAGGGCGCTAGGCTGCAAAGTCACTCGGTAAAGTGAGTAATGTAATAGAAAAATCTCCTTGCTTGTACACTTCATATTGGGATGCGGCATTTGCCAGATTATTAGGTGATGTCCAGGGCTCACTGACCCCCCCCCCCCCTTATTTCAACAATGAGATTTGGAGGTGAGAACATCATGGTGTGGATGGGGCTGTTTTTCCAGCATACGGTACTGGCAAACTTCATGCCATTGAAGGAAGGATGAATGGAAAAATGGACCAAGACTTTCTTGATAAAAATCTGCTGCCATCTACCAGGATGATGAAGATGAAACGAGGGTGGGCATTTCAGGAGGACAATGATCCCAAACACAAAGCCAAGGAAACTCTCCATTGGTTTCAAAGAAAGAAAATAAAGCTGCCAGAATGGCCCAACCAATCACCTGACTTGAATCCAATAGAAAATCTATGGAAAGAACTAAAGATCAGAGTTCATAGAAGAAGCCCACGGATCCTTCAATATTTGAAGACTGTGGAAGAATGGGCCAAAATCACACCTGAGCAACGCATGCGACTCGTTTCTCCATACAGGAGGCGTCTTGAAGCTGTCATTACCAACAAAGGATTTTGTACCGAGTGTTAAATGAATTTCAGTTAGCGGGTTCAATACTTTTTCCCTGTGTCCTTTCATTTTATTACACAGAACTTCATTTCTGAACGTATTTGTATGTATGGGGATTGCATGAGTTGTTACCGACATGTGGAGAACATTTCATGTCAATATCACCTTTACCAATATATTTACCTAGAGAAATGGTGACGTGTTCAATACTTATTTTACCCACTGTATATACAGTGTCTTGAAAAAGTATTCATACCCCTTGACATTTTCCACATTTTGTCATGTTACAACTAGAGTTGATCGAACCCCTGGATGTTCGGTGGGTTCGGCCGAACTTCGGGAAAAAGTCCGGGTTCAGTACCGAACTTGACCCGAACTTTACCCCGAACCCCATTGAATTCAATGGGGACCCAAACTTTTCGGCACAAAAATGACTGTAAAAAAGTCCTGGAAAGTGCTAGAGGGCTGCAAAATGATTTTAGAACAATAATCTGTCCCTTACAGCAACAGCAGGAACCTGACCCTATAGGAGTAGGTGATGATTTTAGAACAATAATCTGTCCCTTACAGCAACAGCAGGAACCTGACCCTATAGAACTAGGTGATGATTTTAGAACAATAATCTGTCCCTTACAGCAACAGCAGGAACCTGACCCTATAGAACTAGGAGATGATTTTAGAACAATAATCTGTCCCTCTAAGCAGTAGACTCTACCTAGTCCAGTCAGATTGTTCTGTAATGCAGGATGAGATCTGAAATCTGTCCCTAAAAGCAGTAGTAGTAGTAATCTCTACCTATTTATCTATCTGCAATCTGTCCCTCACAGCACCGGCAGCATCCTCTCCCTACACTACCCAGAGAGCATGTGACATGCAGAACTAAGTGACTCCAGCTTATAAAGAGGCTGGATTACATGATGCACTGGCCAATCACGGCTATGCCATTAGTAGGCATGGCTGTGATGGCTTCTAAGGGCAAACCAGTGAAATGCTTGTTGATTGGCTGCCCTGCAGCTATTCAACATGAGTGATGAAATACCGAAACCCAGAACTTGAACCCGAACTTTTTTTCAAATGTCCGGGTTCGGGTCCGGGTCACAGACAGCCCAAAGTTCGGTACGAACCCGAACTTTACAGTTCGGGTTCGCTCAACTCTAGTTACAACCAAAAAACGTAAATGTACCGTATTTTATTGGGATTTTATGTGATATATCAGATGTTTTGGAACTACATTTCCCATGATGCTGAACTACACTACAGAGTGCATGAGCATCATGGGAAATGTAGTTCCAAAACACCAGGGGTGCCAAGGTTCACTATCACTGTGATAGACCGACACAAAGAGGCCCATAATTGTGAGATGGAAGGAAAATGATAAATGGTTTTCAACATTTTTTACAAATAGATATGTGAAAAGTGTGGGCGGCATTTGTATGGCGCCCCCCTGAGTCAATACTTTGTAGAACCGCCTTTCCCTGCAATTACAGCTGCAAGTCTTTTTGGGGAAGTCTCTGCCAGCTTTGCACATCTAGAGAGGATATTTTTGCCCATTCTTTTTTGCAGAATACCCCAAGCTCCGTCAGATTGGATGGAGAGCTTCTGTGAGCAGCAATTTTCAAGTCTTGCTACAGATTCTCAATTGGATTTAGGTCTGGACTTTGACTGGGCCATTCTAACACACGAATATGCTTTGATCTAAACCAATTCATTGAAGCTCTGGCTGCATATTTAGGGTCGTTGTCCTGCTGGAAGGTGAACCTCTGCCCCAGTTTCAAGTCTTTTGCAGACTCTAACAGGTTTTCTTCTAAGACATATAATGGGTAGTGCCCATTATATGTCTATATCATTAGTGCCCATGGATAAACAGTGAAAGCAGCTGTCCAAGTTTGTCCACAATTTTAAAGCGGTAGACCCAGTGGAAGTGCAGGAGTATACACACCTATACAAGGATTTTCTTCTAAGATTGCCCTGTATTTGGCTCCACCCATCTTCCCATCAACTCTGATGAGCTTCCCTGTCCCTGCTGAAGAAAAGCATCCACACAACATGATGCTGCCACCACGTTTCATGGTGGGGATAGTGTGCTCAGGGTGATATGCAGTGTTAGTTTTCCACCACACATAGGGGTTGATTTACTAAAGCTGGAGAGTGCAAAATCTGGTGCAGCTGCACATGGTAGTTAATCAGCTTCTAACTTCAGCTTGTTCAATCAAGCTTTGACAACATAACCTGGAAGTTGATTGGTTTCTTTGCAGAGCTGCGCCAGATTTTGCACTTTTCAGCTTTAGTAAATCAACCCCATAGCATTATGTTTTTAGGGCAAAAAGTTCAATTTTAGTCTCATCTGACCAGAGCCCCTTCTTCCACATGTTTGCTGTGTCCTCCACATAGCTTCTCGCAAACTGCAAACGGGACTTCTTATGGATTTCTTTCCACAATGGCTTTCTTCCTGCCACTCTTTCATAAGGCTGGGTTCACGCTGGTACGACACGAAAGTCGTACGACTGTGGATCCGACTTTGCCCTGCGACTTGAAGTCCGTCTTCCATCCGACTTCCATTCGACTTCAATGGATCCAACTTTGATCCCGACAAATACCAGCACTGTGTGTCTGGTATGAATTTTTAAGGGAAACTCCACGCCAAGAAAATGGTGTGGGGTTCCTCCCAAAATCCATACCAGACCCTTATCCCAGCACGTAGCCCGGCAGGTCAAGAAAGAGGGTCGGGACAAGCGATCAGCCCCCCTCCTGAACCATACCAGGCCACATGCACTCAACATGGGGGTGTGGGTGCTTTGGGGCAAGGGGGGCCCTGTGCCCCCCCACCCCAAAGCACCTTATCCCCATGTTGATGAGGACAAGGGCCTCTTCCAGACAACCCTGGCTGGTGGTTGTCGGGTCTGCGGGAGGGGGCTTATCGGAATCTGGAAGCCCCCTTTAACAAGGATGCCCCCAGATCCCGGCCCCCACCCTATGTCAATGAGTGAGGGGAACATTGTACCCCTACCCATTCACCGAAAAAAAGTGTCAAAAATAAAAACTGTACACAGGTTTTTGGCAAAGTAATTTATTGAAGCAGCTTCGGTGTCTCTTCCGATTTCTTCTCCCTTCTCCGGCTCTTGTCCCTTATCCGCTGATGTCTTCTTCCTCTGCCATGTTGAGGGCATGTGGCCTGGTATGGTTCGGGGGTTGGGGGGGGCGCTCGCTCATCCCCACCCCTATCCTGACCTGCTGGGGGGACCAATGCCGTTTTTTTGGTGTGGGGGTTCCCCTTAAAATCCATACCAGGCCGAAGGGTCTGGTATGGTCTTGGAGGGGGAACCCTATGCTGTTGGGTTTTTTTTTACATTTGGCATGGGGTTTCCCTTCAAGATCCTCAAGTCGCATGCCAAAGTCGGATCAGTTAAGACGATGAAGTAGGATCAAAGTCGGACCAAAGTAGTACAGGAACCTTTTTCGACTTGTGTCGGACTAGTTAAGATAGCTCATATAGGGAAACATTCATTTTTACATGTCACTGGACATGTGCTTCCAATGTCGGAGCGTTTGTCATACCAGTATGAACCCAGCCTATTGGCCAGATTTGTGGGGAGCATGACTAATAGTTGTCCTGTGGACAGATTCTCCCACCTGAGCTGTGGATCTCTGCAGCTCCTCCAGAGTCACCATGGGCCTCTTGGCTGCTTCTCTGATGAATGCTCTCTGTGCACGGCCGGTCAATTTAGGTGGACGGCCATGTCTTGGTAGGTTTGCAGCTGTGCCATACTCTTTCCATTTTCCGATGACGGATTGAACAGAGCTCTGTGAGATGTTCAAAGTTTGGGAGATTTTTTTATAACCTAACCCTGCTTTAACCTTCTCCACAACTTCATCCCTGTCCTGTCTGGTGTGTTCCTTGGCCTTCATGATGCTGTTTGTTCACTAAGGTTCTCTAACAAACCTCTGAGGGCTTCACAGAACAGCTGTATCTATACTGAGATTAAAGTACATACAGGTGGACTCTATTTACTAATTAGGTGACTTCTGAAGGCAATTGCTTCCTCTAGATTTTAGTTGGGGGTATCGGAGTAAAGGGGGCTGAATACAAATCCACCCCCCACATTTTTCACAGATTTATTTGTAAAAAATGTTGAAAACCATTTATCATTTTCCTTCCACTTCACAATTATGTGCAACTTTGTGTCGGTCCATCACATAAAATCCCGTTTTTTGGTTGTAACATGACAAAATGTGGAAAATTTCAAGGGGTATGAAAACTTTTTCAAAGCACTGCATTCATACAGTATATTATGGAGCAAATACATATTTGCCCCATAATATGGAGCTCCATAATATTGCTCCATAATTGCTCCATAATATGGCAAAAAAACAATTTGCTAAACTGCATTTTGATATTTTTTCTTTTTTTTTTTTTGTCCAGTGTTTTCGAATTTAATAAAAATAAATGAAAAAAATAAAATATAAAAATATAATAAACTACCCAACTGTAGAACACAATGTAACAATTTTGCGGAATTCTGCAACGTGTGTAATAATGTCACCGCTGATCCCAGGACGATTCTCGTAGTCGGCGCCCGTCTTCCGCTTGAACTCGCTCCAGTCTTGTCGTCCATCTTTAAATTATCCTTACGAGGGTCGGGATGAGATTGCGCATTCGCTCAGCAGTGCGTCGTGTTAAGGAAAACAATTATGCAAATGAGCTGCCGGTTCCCAGTAGGACCCTAATAGGATGATTGACCTATATACAGCTAATTTGTTCCCCTCCTTTATTTTCCATTTCCCTCAATCTGCAGAAGAAATTAAAACTGGTTACAGCGCTGCGTCTCCAAATTATTTATCAGATGTTAGTTTGTCAAGGTGGGCGACGACGGCGATTTCTTTGTTTTCAACGTTCCTTAAAGGGAACCTGTCACTAAGGAAATGAAGGAGCTTCCACTGCGCCAAGGCTGAATCTTTCCTCTGCGTTCTGTTGTAGATCACTTTGCCGAGGTGGTTTAGAGATGGTTTACTGCCATTCCGGAGCTGATACTGCTGCCTCCTGTGTGTGTTTTTTTTTTATCTCAAGGGGGCGCTGTCCCAGTGACTTCATTGGGCACACTTAACAATTGGCACTGGCTTCCAAATTAGAAACCAGGGAAGCAACCAGTGGAAGTACAAACCCCGGTTTGAACAGCTTCTACAATGGTTTGGGGTGCTGGATGGGACACCCTGATTGGTGAGATATCTGGACAATATTGGGGAGCGGCACCATGGAGCATTGGAACTAGTGTGGCTGGCAGTGAGGCATCTCCGCCCAGCCTTAGGCCTGGGGGGCAAGTCCAGTCAAGTGGCCCATTGAACCACTGAATCAGCTCACCATCCATGCCCACCTGATTTTAGAATGGATATTGATGTTATGAAGCAAGACAAATATGATACAATGTAGTAACATAATTTAATGTCAATAGCAACAAAGGAGGTTTAACAGAAATAATGCATCCATGCAGCTCATTAGTGCCCACCAATGCAGCTTCACCAGTGCCTATCAGCTTAGCCTCATCAGTGCCCATCAATGCAGCCTCACCAGTGCCTATCAAGTGCAACCTGATCAGTGCCCATCAGCACAGCCAGCCCTGGGTGCCCCCCACCCCCTTTTCCTGCAGTTAGTTGGTGGCTGCGCCCCTGCTTCCTTCCTCCATAAGAAGAAAAAAGTGTGAGCGGGCAGCGGCCATCAGCCATTTTGAATGTAAGTTAGGGTAGCCCGGGGGATAATTGCCACCCTGCCCCCTGGCCCAGCCCTCCCCTGTCCACGTCTCTCTGAAGGGGGCATATATCAGTTATTCCAATTTATATTGGCAGTGTCCCTTTCTCTTTGTGGCGGCTGCGGTCTTCCAATTCTGTGAAAAAATTACATGCAATGTAAACTCTCTTATCAGATGCCAGTTCTCCCTGAGTAGGCTGCGCTTTTACTGCGAATTACACTATATTACCAAAAGTATTGGGACGCCTGCCTTTACACACACATGAACTTTAATGGCATCCCAGTCTTAGTCCGTAGGGTTCAATATTGAGTTGGCCCACCCTTTGCAGCTATAACAGCGTCAACTCTTCTGGGAAGGCTGTCCACAAGGTTTAGGAGTGTCTATGGGAATGTTTGACCATTCTTCCAGAAGCTCATTTGTGAGGTCAGGCACTGATGTTGGATGAGAAGGCCTGGCTCGTAGTCTCCGCTCTAATTCATCCCAAAGGTGTTCTATCGGGTTGAGGTCAGGACTCTGTGCAGGGCAGTCAAGTTCCACCCCAAAATCACTCATCCGTGTCTTTATGGACCTCACTTTGTGCACTGGTGCACAGTCATGTTGGAACAGGAAGGGGCCATCCCCAAACTCTTCCCACAAAGTTGGGTGCATGAAATTGTCCAAATGTCTTGGTATGCTGACACCTTAAGAGTTACCTTCACTGGAACTAAGGGGCCAAGCCCAACCCCTGAAAAACAACCCCACACCATAATCCCTGCTCCGCAAAATGATTTGGACCAGTGCACAAAGCAAGGTCCATAAAGACATGGATAAGCAAGTTTGGGGGGGAGGAACCTGACTGGCCTGCACAGAGTCCTGACCTCAACCCCGATAGAACACCTTTGGGATGAATTAGAGTGGAGACTGTGAGCCAGGCCTTCTCGTCCAACATATCAGTTTTGGCTGTTCTATATCATCGGGGCCCTGAGCACTGGGGTATCATGTGATGTGGGGGGGCCACAAGGAGGTGGGGGGTTTGCATTGAGAAGGG
>BLSH010287291.1:1021338-1031518 GCA_018402905.1 Glandirana rugosa | reverse complement strand
TTCCCCCCCCCCCCCCCCCCCATCCTGGCGGTCCAGGTTGCATGCTCAGATAAGGGTCTGCTTTGGATTTTAGGGGGGACCCCACGTCAATTTTTTTATAAATTTTGGTGCGGGGTTCCCCTTAAAATCCAAACCAAACCCGAAGGGCCTGGTATGGACTGAAGGGGGACCCTATGCAAATATTTTCAGTGATTTTTCTGTATGTTGCTGGAAGCCGGCAAGACATTACAGCCGCGATAATAAATGACAATTTTTCCTTTACAAATGTCATTTTGCTCTGGCTATGTTGTAAACATCACACAGATGCGCCCTTTTACAGGTAGACTAAGGGGATCCCCCAGGCACGATATTTAAAGGAATATTTTATTTTTATTGTTTCACTTTAAGCATTATTAAAATCACTGCTCCTGAACAAAACAATTGATTTAAAAACTTTTTTTGCATTGATACGTCCCCTAGGGCAGGACCCGGGTCCCATACACTTTTTAGGGCAATAACATTGCATATAAGCCTTTAAAATTAGCACTTTTGATTTTTCATGTTCGGGTCCCATAGACTTTAATGGGGTTCAAATGTTTGCACAAATGTTTTGTCTGTTCTGGTGCAAACCAAGCCGGGTGGGGGGATGTTTGACCCATCCCTACTAATGGTCGGATAATCAGCCAACAGGCTGTTGGACGACTGTTGTTGGCCAATAATTGTACCGCGTGTATGGGCCTTTAGCCTGAGGGGTGTTAAGGTGGAGGTTAGGGTTATGTTTATTAGAATCCTGATGATAATAATAATATGAAAATGTGTCTTGGTTGGTATATTTCGTTTTTTTTATGTTTTTCTCTGGTCAAAAGTCATTTGCTGTTTCTATGCTGATGTAAGCGATTTTTGTTTATATATATTTTTATTTATTTTGTATATATGATAAATATGTTTTTATTATGTTTGTAAGATTTTTAATAAACAAAAAAATTTACACTCTAATGTCCCCTCCCCACAGTCACACACTATTATTATTATACATTTATATAGCTCTGACATATACCGCAGTGCTGTACAGAGATCACTGAGCCAGTCACATCAGTCTCTGTACCAGAGGAGCTTACACTCTAATGTCCCCCCACAGTCACATCAGTCTCTGTACCAGAGGTGCTTACACTCTAATGCCCCCACAGTCACACACTATTATTATTATACATTTATATAGCTCTGACATATACTGCAGTGCTGTACAGAGAACACTGAGCCAGTCACATCAGTCTCTGTACCAGAGGAGCTTACACTCTAATGTCCCCCCACAGTCACACACTATTATTATTATACATATATATAGCTCTGACATATACCGCAGTGCTGTACAGGGATCACTGAGCCAGTCACATCAGTCTCTGTATCAGAGGAGCTTACACTCTAATGCCCCCACAGTCACACACTATTATTATTATTATACATTTATATAGCCCTGACATATACCGCAGTGCTGTACAGAGATCACTGAGCCAATCACATCAGTCTCTGCACCAGAGGAGCTTACACTCTAATGTCTCCCCACAGTCACATCAGTCTCTGTATCAGAGGAGCTTACACTCTAATGTCCCCCCACAGTCACACACTATTATTATTATACATATATATAGCTCTGACATATACCGCAGTGCTGTACAGGGATCACTGAGCCAGTCACATCAGTCTCTGTACCAGAGGAGCTTACACTCTAATGCCCCCACAGTCAGACACTATTATTATTATACATTTATATAGCTCTGACATATACTGCAGTGCTGTACAGAGATCACTGAGCCAGTCACATCAGTCTCTGTACCAGAGGAGCTTACACTCTAATGCCCCCACAGTCACACACTATTATTATTATTATACATTTATATAGCTCTGACATATACTGCAGTGCTGTACAGAGAACACTGAGCCAGTCACATCAGTCTCTGTACCAGAGGAGCTTACACTCTAATGTCTCCCCACAGTCACACACTATTATTATTATACATTTTTATAGCTCTGACATATACCGCAGTGCTGTACAGAGAACACTGAGCCAGTCACATCAGTCTCTGTACCAGAGGAGCTTACACTCTAATGTCTCCCCACAGTCACACACTATTATTATTATACATTTATATAGCTCTGACATATACCGCAGTGCTGTACAGAGATCACTGAGCCAACGCATTTCAAGGGTTATGCACATACCCGTCCTTCATCAGGGTTTAGATTTATTGTGCAAGAGGAATCTGAATATGTGGCTAGTCATGGATTTTAAATTCTTTAAATGTTAGAGCTCCCTTGGTTGGGTTGTCAGGTAGCCATTTGATTTATTATTTCTTTAATTTGGAATGGTCACCAAGCTTGGAATCCCATGTTACACCATCCAAGAATCTGGCGTTGCATCAATCAAGAATCCGGCTTTGCATTATCCAAGAATTCCATGTTGCATCATCCAAGAATCCCATGCTGCATCATCCAAGAATCCGGCATTGCATCATCCAAGAATCCAGCTTTGCATCATCCAAGAATCTGGCATTGCGTCATCCTAGAATCCAGCGTTGCATCACCCAAGAATCCCATGTTGCATCATCCAAGAATCCGGCATTGCATCATCCAAGGATCCCACGTTGCATCATCCAAGAATCCAGTGTTGCATCATCCAAGAATTTGGCATTGCATCATCCAAGAATCCGGCATTGCTTCATCCAAGAATCCCGCATTGCATCATCCAAGAATCCCACGTTGCATCATCCAAGAATCTGGCGTTGCATCATTTGAGAATCCTACATTGCATCATTCAAGAATCCGGCGATGCATCATCCAAGAATCTGGCGTTGCATCATCCAAGAATCCAGTGTTGCATCATCCAAGAATCCCACGTTGCATCATCCAAGAATCCGGCGTTGCATCATTTGAGAATCCTACGTTGCATCATTCAAGAATCCGGCGATGCATCATCCAAGAATCTGGCGTTGCATCATCCAAGAATCCAGTGTTGCATCATATAAGAATCCCACGTTGCATCATCCAAGAATCCGGCGTTGCATCATTTGAGAATCCTACGTTGCATCATTCAAGAATCCGGCGTTGCATCATCCAAGAATCCGGCGTTGCATCATCCAAGAATCTGGCGATGCGTCATCCAAGAATCCGGCGTTGCGTCATCCAAGAATCTGGCGATGCGTCATCCAAGAATCCGGCGTTGCATCATCCAAGAATCTGGCGATGCGTCATCCAAGAATCCGGCGTTGCATCATCCAAGAATCTGGCGATGCGTCATCCAAGAATCCGGCGTTGCATCATCCAAGAATCTGGCGATGCGTCATCCAAGAATCTGGCGTTGCATCATCCAAGAATCCGGCGTTGCATCATCCAAGAATCTGGCGATGCGTCATTCAAGAATCTGGCGATGCGTCATCCAAGAATCCGGCGTTGCGTCATCCAAGAATCCGGTGTTGTGTCATCCCAGAATACGGCCTTGCGTCATCCAAGAATCTGGCGTTGCATCATCCAAGAATCCGGCGTTGCCTCATCCAAGAATCCGGCGTTGCCTCATCCAAGAATCCGGCGTTGCGTCATCCAAGAATCCAGCGTTGCCTCATCCAAGAATCCGGCGTTGCCTCATCCAAGAATCCGGTGTTGCCTCATCCAAGAATCCAGCGTTGCCTCAACCAAGAATCCAGCGTTGCGTCATCCAAGAGTCCGGCGTGGTGTCATCTAAGAATCCGGCGTTGCGTCATCCCAGAATCTGGCGCTGCGTCATCCCAGAATCCGGCTTTGCGTCATCCAATTTCAGTGAATAGGTAAAGTGACCGGGACATTTGAAATCACATTTCCCTCCGAATTACTCAAGTAAAGCTTTTTTCCTTGGAATAATATAAGATAAAAGCAATGTATTTGTACAAAGCTGGCAGTCTGTCTCGCTTGGCGTTAATGTTCACACGCCGGTCGTACCAACAAAGTTAATTTGAATTTGTTTTTTGTTTTTTTTCCATGTAAGTTACAGTTCTCCCCGCCAGAACGAAAGCATGATTGATGGCTTATCATAATCTGTCAATAGCGCTCCTCTGCCAAAAGTGAGAATACATTTTCATTACGCCTCCGTGGCGCTACGCCATCCGTAAATCCAGCGCCCGTGCGGTTGCACATTTTTATAAACATTTATTAACTCAGCATCTCTGATCATATAAAAATACAAACATGTCCGAGATCACTGCGGAATATTAAAAAGGTTAAAAAAAACATCCTTTTACTGGCAGAGCAAATATATTTTATTTATCTCATCGTAAATTAGGGCCACTGAAGTTTATTTGAGATAAATATGCGTTAAAAAAATACAGAAAAAAAGTGATAATATAATATGGGAATTAAAAAAAGAATATATATATATATCGGCAAAACTGAAACATTTTAATCATCTGAAACAAGAAAAAGTGAGTAATAATATGGAAATTGAAAAAATAAATAAATAAAAGAGAGGAAAAAAAAAAAAAAAATATATATATATATATATATACACAGTATCTCACAAAAGTAAGCACACCCCTCACATTTTTTGTAAATATTTTATTCTATCTTTTCATGTGACAACACTGAAGAAATGACACTTTGCTACAATGTAAAGTAGTGAGTGTACAGCTTGTATAACAGTGTAAATTTGCTGTCACCTCTAAATAACTCAACGCACAGCCATTAATGTCTAAACCGCTGGCAACAAAAGTGAGTACACCCCTAAGTGAAAATGTCCAAATTGAGCCTAATTAGCCATTTTCCCTGCCCGGTGTCATGTGACTCGTTACAAGGTCTCAGGTGTGAATGGGGAGCAGGTGTGTTAAATTTGGTGTTATCGCTCTCACTCTCTCATACTGGTCACTGGAAGTTCAACATGGCACCTCATGGCAAAGAACACTCTGAGGATCTAAAAAGAGAATTGTTGCTCTACATAAAGATGGCCTAGGCTATAAGAAGATTGCCAAGACCTTGAAACTGAGCTGCAGCACGGTGGCCAAGACCATACCATAATGTCCTTACAGGATGTCTCCAAGTTACAAGCTGACCTCAATGCACTGTCTAATTGGGTGACTATGTGGCAAATGAGGTTTAATGTTGATAAATGTAAAGTTATGCACGTGGGGGCTAAGAATCTGCATGCATCATACATACTAGGGGGAGTACAACTGGGGGAATCCATAGTGGAGAAGGATCTGGGGGAATCCATAGTGGAGAAGGATCTGGGGGAATCCATAGTGGAGAAGGATCTGGGGGAATACATAGTGGAGAAGGATCTGGGGGAATCCATATAGTGAAGGAGGATGTGGGGGAATCCATAGTGGAGAAGGATCTGGGGGCTTTGGTTGATCATAAGCTTAATAATGGCATCCAATGCCAAGCTGCGGTTTCCAAAGCAAGCAAAATCCTTTCCTGTATTAAGAGAGGTATGGACTCCAGAGATAGAGACATTATTTTGCCCCCCTGTACAGATCATTAGTAAGATCTCATCTGGAATATGCAGTTCAGTTTTGAGCACCAGTTCTCAAAAAGGATATCGGGGAACTGGAGAAAGTGCAGAGAAGGGCAACCAAACTAATAAGAGGCATGGAGGAGCTCAGCTATGAGGAAAAATTAGAGGAACTGAATTTATTCTCTCTTGAGAAGAGGAGATTAAGGGGGGGGGGGATATGATCACCATGTACAAATGCATAAGTGGTCCATATAGTGAACTTGGTGTTGAGTTATTTACTTTAAGGTCATCACAGAGGACAAGGGGGCACTCTTTACGTCTAGAGGAAAAAAGATTTCATCTCCAAATATGGAAAGGTTTCTTCACAGTTAGAGCTGTGAAAACGTGGAATAGACTCCCTTCAGAGGTGGTTTTGGCCAACCGGTAGATTGCTTTATAGAAGGCCTGGATTCTTTCCTTTAATGTAAATAATATAACTGGGTACTGACATTTATAGGTAAAGTTGATCCAGGGTGAATCTGATTGCCTCTCGGGGGATCAGGAATTCATTTTTTCACCCGCTATAGCCAATTGGATCATGCTTTGCTGGGGTTTTTTGCCTTCTTCTGGATCAACTTTGGGTGAAGGATTCTGTATATGGGATTGTATGGTTATATATAATTTTTCAGTTTTTTTTTTTGGTTGAACTGGATGGTGTCTTTTTTCAACCTGACTAACTATATACAGTGGCTTAACAGGACAGGTTCCATTTAGAACAGGCCTTGCCATGGTCAACCATAGAAGTGGAATGCACATGCTCAGCATCATATCCAGAGGTTGTCTTTGGAAAATAGACGTATGAGTGCTGCCAGCATTGCTGCCGAGGTTGAAGGGGTGGGGGGCCAGCCTGTCAGTGCTCAGACCATACACCGCACACTGCATCAAATTGGTCTGCATGGCTGTTGTCCCAGAAAGAAGCCTCTTCTAAAGATGATACACAAGAAAGCCCGGAAACAGCTTGCTGAAGACAAGCAGACTAAGGACATGGATTACTGGAACCATGTCCTGTGGTCTGATGAGGCCAAGATAAACTCTGGGCCGCACAGGCCGCGGCAGCACAGCTGGAGGAAAGTTGCCAGGCTATCGCAGCACAACAACAGATGAACCAACAGTTCGCGGAGGTCCTGCTGGAATTAAAGAATTCTAGTGACAGTGGAACCATTTTGGTATGTGCCTCTTACCACATGCAGAAGATGACACCTGCGGATGATGTGGAGGCATATATCACGGCTTTTGAAAGAGTCGCTCTTAGCAAAGGATGGCCAAAAGAACAGTGGGCGGGACTGTTAGCACCATTCTTGACCGGTAAACCCCAGAAAGCATACTTTGATCTGGAACCAGATAAGGACCATGACTATGAGACTCTAAAGGCAGAGATACTCACCCGCCTAGGGGTCACCATGGCAGTCCGGGCCCAACTGGTGCATCAGTGGACCTACCGCACAGACAAGCCACCCCGTTTGCAGATGTTCGACCTGGCCCACCTACAGCCGGAAACTTTGCCAGGTCCCCAGATTGTGGAGCGTGTGGTCATGGATCGCTATCTCCCTGCTGTTTTGAGGAGATTGGTCAGTCATGGGGACCCCAAAACTGCCAACAAACTTGTGGACCTAGTGGAGAGATACACTGCTGCTGAGGACTTGTTGCATTGGAGTATCTGCCACCCACTCCAATGTATCTAGGGGTGAAAGATCGCCCAGGGGACCCGGTAAGACTGTTCCAGGGTTAAGGGGCATGGAGAAATTTGATAAGGCATCTACGATTAAAGAGAATGTGGGCTCTAGACCTGAAGACTGGCTAAAGAAGCCAGGAAGGTCTTGGGGACCCTGGAAAGGACTGGGTGTAGAGCACATACAGTGATACCGATGCCATGCATTGGGCCATATCGCTGCCAATTGTCCCCTGAATGATTAACCCATGCAATGTGATTATACTTATGTAAATAGATGCCTTTCTTTTTTGCACAGGTCGCATATACAGCATCATGTTCAAATCGCATGGAGAAGCAAATGTGTGTGATTTTTGTTGATGGAAAGCCTGTCACTGCACTGCTTGACTCTGGTAGTGTGGTAACGTTGGTAAAAAGCTAATGTATAGATCCTGCAAGGTTACACTCGAGCACTGTTGGGGTTATTTGCATCCATGGGGAAACTCATGACTACCAGATGGCGGTGGTTGAGAATGACAACCCTTGGGGCAGTGTGGCTTATTCAGTGGGGGTGGTACTTTCACTGCTATATGACGCCCTAGTGGACAGGGATTTTCCCCATTTTTGGAGACTATGGGAAGGCACAGGGAGGCTGGAGGATAGAGCTCCCCCTGCTTCAGAAGCACGGGAACTCTCACCCGACCCTTTTTGCCAAATGGAAGGGGAGACTGGTGGCAGGACCGAGGAAGGAGGAGACCCTCTTCCTTTTCCTGTACTGGCTGAGAAGCCAGAGGAGCTGGAAGATAGCTCCCAGCTGGAGGCTAATGACCCAGAAAATGTCTTTGACCCTGACTGTGAGTGAACAGAATGTAGTACCTGACTTAAAGGTCCAGAGAGAGGACTTCTGTACAGAACAACTACGGGATGTCACTCTCCTTAGAGCCAGAGAAAACATGAAGGTGATGGGAACCTGTGGACCCTAATTGGGGGGGGGGTGTATTTTCCCTACACGGCTCTTAAAAATAATTTGTTGTATCAGGTGGTGAAACTAGGGTAGGACAAGGTGGAACAGCTAGTGGTTCCCAAACCCTTTCGCAGGATGGTGCTAGATCTAGCCCATGGACATGTAATGGGGAGACATCTGGGTATGGATAAGACCAGGGAGAGAATAACCCAGAGATTCTTCTGGCCCAGGTTCCATGCAGATGACAGAGAGTATTGTTAATCCTGCCCTGAGTGTCAACTCTCTGCGCCCTCACCCCATTTTCATAGTCCATTTGTTCCACTGCCCATAATTGAAGTGCCTTTCGAAAGAATTGTCATGGATCTCATGGGACCCGTAATTAAGTCTGCCCGGGGACACCAGCACATCCTGGTAATACTAGATCACGCGACTCACTGGAAGCCATACCCTTGCGGAACACCTCCGCTAAGATTATCGCCAGGGAATTGGTCCAGGTGTTTAGTCGGGTGGGGATGCCTAAAGAGGTCCCAATGGATCAGGGCACTCCGTTTATGTCCCGTGTAACCAAGGAATTGTGCAGGTTGTATAAAATCTCCCTTCTCCGTACCTCGGTCTACCATCCCCAAAGGGATGGACTTGTGGAGAGCATGTTGAAAAGGATAGTGGAAAAAGATGGGAGAGATTGGGATATGTTGCTCCTGTACCTCATATTTGCCAATACGAGAGGTTCTGCAAGCATCTCCGGAGTATTCCCCCTTTGAACTCTTGTATGGTAGACATCCCAGGGGGCTGCTAGATGTCGCAAAAGAGACGTAGGAAGTAAAGATCACCCCATATAGGAGCGTCATCGAGCATTTTTCCTTGATGCAGGATCTAATCATAGCAGTCCTGCCCCTGGTGCGAGAACATATAGAGCGAGCCCAGGAAGCCCAGAGAAGGTTTTATAAATGGGGTGTCAAAACCCGGACCTTCAACCCTGGTGCTAGTCCCCACAGTTGAAAGTAAATTCCTAGAAAATTGGCAGAGTCCCTTTGAGATTAGGGAAAGAGTAGGGGAAGTGAACTACAAAGTTTACCAACCAGAGAAAAGAAAACAGGAGCAGAGTTACGATGTGAATCTCTTAAAACCGTGGAAAGACAGAGATACTTTATTGGCAGTGCCCACTCCTCAAGAGTAGAGTTGAGCGAACCTCTGGAAGTTCGGGTTCTGCAGGTTCGGCCGAACTTCGGGACAAAGTCCGGGTTCGGGTCTGGACTTGACCCGAACTTTGACCCGGACCCCAAACCCCATTGAAATCAATGGGGACCCGAACTTTTAGGCACAAAAATGGCTGTAACAATATCCTGGAAAGTCCTAGAGGTCTGCAAAAGGAAGGAAAATGGGGGTAAGGGTCGGACAAGTGCCCTACAAAGAAATGGGGATAGGGAAATAACTTAAAATAATTTTTAAGCTAAAATCACATAAAAAAATCAAAAATGGAGGTGGATGTGGAGTTGGAGGTAGAGGAGGCGGTGAAAGTGGCGATGGAGGAGGAGGAGGTGCCAGCACTGTTTTTATTTTTGGAATTTTTTTGTTTTTTTTTAAACCAGCAATGTAGATGCACTTTTTAATTTTGTGCAAGAAGCAATAATCTGTCCCTTTAAGCAACAGTAGGAACCTCTCCCTATAGAACTAGGAGATGATTTAGATTCTAAAATTATCTCCTAGTTGTACAGGGAAAGCCTCCAGCTGTTGCTTTAAGGGAAAGATTATTGTTCTAAAATCATCTCCAAAGTGTGTGGGAAAAGTCTATTGCAGGCGCATAGAGCTATATTACTGTTATAAAATCATCTTCAAAGTGTGTGGGAAAAGTCTATTGCAGCCGCATAAAGCCATATTACTGTTCTAAAATCATCTCCAAAGTGTATGGGAAACGTCTATTGCAGCCGCATAGAGCCATATTACTGTTCTAAAATCATCTTCAAAGTGTGTGGGAAAAGCCTATTGCAGGCGCATAGAGCCATATTACTGTTCTAAAATCATCTCCAAAGTGTGTGGGAAATATAATAAAATAATATGGCTCTATGCGCCTGTA
>BLSH010287291.1:1001001-1021000 GCA_018402905.1 Glandirana rugosa | reverse complement strand
CCATTAGTAGGCATGGCTGTGATGGCTTCTAGGGAAAACCTGTGAAACACTTGTTGATTGGCTGCCCTTGGCAGCTTGGAATAAAATACCCGAACCCCGGACCCGAACCCGGACTTTTTTTGAAAAGTCCGGGTTCGGGTCCGGGTCCCGGACACCCAAAAGTTCGGTATGGACCCGAACTTTACAGTCCGGGTTCGCTCAACTCTACTCAAGAGGACAGTCCCCATAACTGAGTCCTTGTCACTGATGCAACAAAATGACGTTAAGGAACTTATCAGTAAAAATAGAGACTTTTTCTCTCCCCTACCCGGATTGACCACCACGCTACAATATGACATAGTTAGGGAACCAGGGGTCTGCGTAAATGTAAAACCCTACCGAATACCTGAGACTAAACGGGAGGCGGCGGCGAAGGAAATAAAAACCATGTTGGAGTTAGACAAGGTAGAGGAGTCACACAGCATCTGGTTGAGCCCTATAGTGCTGGTTCCAAAGCCCGATGGCAGGTTCTGTAACGATTTCTGGACGCTGAATAAAGTGTCCGAGTTTGACGCATACCCAATGTCGCGGGTTGACGAACTTGTGGACAGGTTGGGAGGTGTCCGGTACATAACAAACCTAGACCTAAATAAGGGCTACTGGCAGATCCCCTTAACGGAGTCAGCAAAGGACAAAACTGCCTTTTTCTACCCCTGAGGGGTCCTTCCAGTACAAGCGAATGCCATTTGGTCTGCATGAGGCCCCTGCATCCTTCCAGAGAATGATGGATAAAACTTTGAGGCATCGCCCCTATGCAGCCGCCTATTTGGATGATGTGGTCATCCACAGTCCAGATTGGGAATCACAAATGTGCCCCGAGTACAAGCGGTCGTAGATTCTCTGTGGGTAGCAGGTTTAACAGCCAACCCAAAAAAGTGTGCCATAGGCCTGGAGGCCTACTCACTTTTGTTGCCAGCAGTTTAGACATTAATGGCTGTGTGCATGGGCGTCCGCAGGTAGGGGCAAGGGGAGGCAATTGCCCCCCCCTGTAATCAGGGATGGGATTGGGGGTTCCACTAGGTCCTTATCCTCTTGAGCCATGTATGCAGTCTCTGATCGTCTCTTGTGCCATGTCCACAGTCTCTGACCGTCTCCTGTACCATGTCTGCTGTCTCTGACCGTCTCCTGTACTATGTCTGCATTCTCTGACCATCTCCTGTACTATGTCTGCAGTCTCTGACCATCTCTTGTACTATGTCTGCAGTCTCTGATCATCTCCTGTACTATGTCTGCAGTCTCTGACCATCTCCTGTACTATGTCTGCAGTCTCTGACCATCTCCTGTACTATGTCTGCAGTCTCCGACCATCTCTTGTACTATGTCTGCAGTCTCTGATCATCTCCTGTACTATGTCTGCAGTCTCCGACCATCTCTTGTACTATGTCTGCAGTCTCTGATCATCTCCTGTACTATGTCTGCAGTCTCTGACCATCTCCTGTACTATGTCTGCAGTCTCTGACCATCTCCTGTACTATGTCTGCAGTCTCTGACCATCTCCTGTACTATGTCCCCAGTCTCTGACCATCTCCTGTACTATGTCTGCAGTCTCTGACCAGCTCTTGTACTATGTCTGCAGTCTCTGACCATCTCCTGTACTGTGTCTGCAGTCTCTGATCATTTCTTGTACTATGTCTACAGTCTCTGACCATCTCCTGTACTATGTCTGCAGTCTCTGACCATCTCCTGTACTATGTCTGCAGTCTCTGACCGTGATAATGTGATAATGACATTGTCGAAAAGGAGCAGAGCATGGATGACCTTAAAATGATAGCCCCCCCTGAAAAAAGTTCTGCGGACGTCCATGGCTGTGTGTTGAGTTATTTTGAGGGGACAGCACATTTACACTGTTATACAAGCTGTACACTCACTACTTTACATTGTAGCAAAGTGTCATTTCTTCAGTGTTGTCACATGAAAAGATAGAATAAAATATTTACAAAAATGTGAGGGGTGTACTTACTTTTGTGAGATACTGTATGCCCCAAGGGCCAGATAAAAGCTAACAAAGGGACCCATCCGGCCCTCGGGCCGCAGTTTGGAGACCACTGTAAGAGTGCTTTCTTAAAACTCTGCTGCTAACACAGTTTTGTGCTATTTAATACAATAAGTTGGGCCATACTGTGTATATTTTTCTACTTTATGAAAGTTGGGAATGTTTGATGCTGACCTAAGGTTATATAAATGGAGATACTTATAATAAAAATGCCTTCTTCTGCTGTTTTTAAAATAAAAAATAATCAATAATCATGGGAGCATTTAAGTAACATTCCTCCCCTGTGCCGTGAGCCTGGTCACACGAGGTCCACTGATAAATGATGTTCCAGCATTTTGCTTACATATTAAAACAGTTTCAGCTCCGTCTAAAATTCAGTGCAAGTTCAATTCTCCGGCTTAATGACCCAGAAACATTAAAGTCATGAGCATTTTAAGGATATTCTGCCAAACTCATTAGCCACCTGTTGAGCTGACGCAAAAGAAAAAGGAAAATATGGTAAAAAAAAAAAAGGTCGAATGAACTTGCAGCTTATCATTAGCATACATCGCAGCTTTTGTAGCATGGAGCTAATAAAGTACATATGAAGCCTAATTCAGAGGCAGCATGAAATATTTCATGAGCAGAAAGGATTTTTGTAATGCAAATTGTAATTTTCCATATTTTTTTGTTTATTGTACAATTTTTTTTTTTTAATGTATACATTGTCTATCTTTTATGTGTGTTATTTAATTAAATTATATAACCTAAAATGTACTTAATCCATAAAGGCTCAGCTACACAAGTGATTTTAAGCTCTTGCTACTAAGAGATTTAAAATTTACCGCTGGCCAGAGATCTCCCACATACTAAGCTTTATGCACACTCCAAAATCTATGGTCACATTGGCCAAGTGCAAAGTCTTTCTTTTAGACTGGTCTAACAAAAGATCTATATAGAGGAATCAGGGCCTCCTTCTTCCTGCTGGGGACCCCTCTAGTGATATAAAGATCTATATAGAGGAATCAGGGCCTCCTTCTTCCTGCTGGGGACCCCTCTAGTGATATAAAGATCTATATAGAGGAATCAGGACCTCCTTCCTCCTGCTGGTGACCCCTCTAGTGATATAAAGATCTATATAGAGGAATCAGGACCTCCTTCCTGCTACTTGTGACCCTTCTCGTGATATCAAGATCTGTAAAGAGGAATCAGGACCTCATTCCTCCTCCTGGTGACCCCTCTAGTGATATAAAGATCTATATAGAGGAATCAGGAGCTCCTTCCTCCTGCTGGTGACCCCTCTAGTGATATAAAGATCTATATAGAGGAATCAGGACCCCCTCCACCTGCTGGTGACCCCTCTAGTGATATAAAGATCTATATAGAGGAATCAGGACCTCCTTCCTCCTGCTGGTGACCCCTCTAGTGATATAAAGATTTATATCGAGGAAACGGGACCTCTGTCCTCCTGCTGGTGACCCCTCTAGTGATATAAAGATTTTTGTAAAGAAATCAGGACCTATTTTCTACTGCTGGTGATCCCTTCAGTGATAAATAAAGATCTATTTAGAGGAGTCTGGACCTCCTCCCTCCTGTTGGTGACCCCTCTAGTCATATAAAGATCTATATAGAGGAATCAGGACCTCCTTCCTCCTGCTGGTGACCCCCCTAGTGATGAACCCCAGAAATCTATTCACTTTCTCTACTGCCAAGCCCCACTGTTTGCTCCTTTCCAGCTGTGGGCGCCCTCAGTAATGCCCGGCAATTTGAAACCCAGAAACGGACCTGCACTAGATTATGAAAAGGTGAGTCTTTGGAGGACAACTTTTTAATTCTACCCTACTTCATTCAATAAGTAAGAAAAAAAAGTCTAGAGAAACAAATTAAACTGTAGTTTTCTCCTTGGCCTCTGCGTTCTTAGAACAACGATAATATTAGGTATTTTAAACAGGACAGATTGCCTCTTTTACTGTGGTCAATACAAAAGACAATTTGGTCTGACTTTGTGTTGACCCTTGTAAATATATTTTTGCTCTTCTGTATACTGATGATTCAGTGGTTTTGTTTATTGAAAAGAAGATGCTATTGATCTCATTTAAGGTGACAGAGATGATTACACTCATTTTTTTTCACTCTTTTATTTTATGATATATAACCTTATTATCATGCTGAAATAAAATTATTGAGTTCTACAGTGCTTTTTTAACTTCCTTTTTATCTCTCTCCTTAGGCCTTCTGAACTCTGGCCTTCCCTTCAGTCTTGCCCAGTTGTACCGGCTCCTCTCCTGGACTGAATTGGCTTCCTCTGGCTTGGCTTCTCACAATGTGCATTAGAAGTTGCAGCAAGTCAGACAGAGCCCGTCTCATTTTCTGGATGGAGGATGTCTAGTGTCATCTTCTTACCTTTTCAGCCTGTTTGTCCCTCGCCCATCCCTGTGAATTATTGGATTTCAGTTTTTTCAAACATGGAGGCTCAACATCACACGTAGACATTACCTGCCTAAGAACTTTCATTCCTCCAGATTGACCCATTAAGACATTTTGATATTTTCATAACTCCTTCCAAGAACCAGCCCAGGGCTGAGTACCCTTGAGATGACTGCAATACTTTTCCCATAACCCCCCCCCCCAATACTCATCCTTCTTGCTGTTGGGTTTGCCTTACCTGCTGAAGTCAGTTATCCTGGCTTGTGTTACCCCATCCAGATCTCTTGCTGAAGCCTACAGGAACTGCTTATACAGCACTACATATTAACCTTTGCTGGTCAGTCTCTTTACACCCATTTATTTGATGTTTGGATCTTGAGAGGACCCCTTCACTGGCCAGCCAATGGGAAATGTCCACATCACACAGGAAGATTTATCCTGGAGTTTGGATTTAACCACTTTCCGGCGGATACGTCAACCAAATTTCAGTGGTTATACCAGGAAGATGCATGCAGGCAACAAAGCTCTTTCTTGTAAAAACAATCCTAGCTGCTGGATTGCTTTTACAAGCTGCTTGGGGGGGATGAGGTCCGCCGCCTTCCTGGGCTCTCCCATCCCACCAGAATTGCAGCTGGCAGTTCCTTCAGCCAACCATAGAGCTGATCGAGGACCAGAACAGCCCCAATCATCTCTATGATATAGGAATGAGGATGAGGATAGGTTGAGTATTTTGTCACTTCCAGTTTCACCGGTTCTAAACAAACTATTACTAAGTTGATGTTGTGTATCCAATGGGCCATTAGGGGTGGCTGGTAGATGTGGTTCACCTGTTTCTCTGCCCTCAATCACACAATTTTCCATGCATCCTGAGTCACGGAACAGGCCGGTACTTTGTTTTGTTGTTTTATTGAGGGGATCAACTTGGATAGGTTAGGGACGACTGTGGGATGCCAAAAGATTAGAGATATAGGACCAAATCTATATACTCCGCAGTATATACACTCCTCTTCTTCCAGCACTGACACTTGCTAAACGTTCCACTCCTTCACTTCTCTCCTGCACAATGCTTGTTTCTTCACCATTAGGCCTGAAAGGAATTTATCAGGCCTTCATTTCCTCTTCCTTCACTCTAGCTAGCACATGGTGAGGTCTGCACTGTGTCAGCAGGACCTCCGGACAGCCCATTTCAGGCAAGGGCCACGGGCCCTCAGATTGTAAGACCTTCATGGGCCCTCAAGGTGTAGCTAAGTACAATTGTGCTAGCCAGGTTCTGATGGACTACTGCTCCCAGCCCATCATCTTCCAGGCCACTCCGGCCTACCTTACTGTCCAGTGACACTCCTTCCCCTGACTCCAACTTCCACAGACTGTCCACTGTCTTCTCCCAGTCTGCTTCAGCCTTTCTGTCCAGCTCCCAGGGTCTGTCACTCACTGACACCGGTGGATCCTTTAAAGAGTCTTACAATAGCCTTGCTGTTGTTCTCCTGCTCCCTTGTGCTGCTCCAGGATCCAACTCCACTCCTGGCTGCACCCAAGCCACCAGGCCTCAAGGTCATCCTCCCAGACTAGTAGCCCCCGGTGAGGCCTCCACAACCTCAGCTACATCACCAGTCTTCCACCCGACACTCCCCTCCCCCCAGCTGTGCAGACCATAGTATTTCATAAGGCCTGCCCCCTGCCAATCCAGTTTGGGGATTGGTCAGGGCTTTTTAATATACTTCAGAAAGTTACAACTCCTCATCCATCCCCTTTTCCAGAGCCTTCTGGAAACAAGGGGGAGGAGCAACCAAGGGGTGTTCCTTCCTGCAATCTCCAGCTCTTCCTAGGCCACTCCCCTGTCCAGATCAAAAATCTACTACAAAAAGCACCTATTACTATGGGGGCGCTACAGTTGGATCATACCAATCTTGGTATGATCCAAAGCTTTTGAGGGAAGAGGAGAGGTCTGGGGTCTACTAGAACTCAGATGTCACAGTAAAGAGAACCTGTCGCTGCGTATTGGTATTGCAAGGGATGTTTACAATCCTTGTGACAATAATAAAAGAGATAATAAAGAAAATGAAAAATACAGCGTAAAAATAAATACTAGCACCAGACCTCCTGTGTAAATCTAAATTAGTAATCTGTAACGTAAAGGCTTTTAACATAACCCACTTTGGATAGTGTCACGCTTTCTTGATGACTTCTCTGCATGGCTACCCTACTTCCTCTCATCTGAAGTACCTGCTATTATCCTTGGAGACTTTAACATTCCAGTCAATGCTAAAACCTCAGTCACTTCCCAACTCCTCAATTTAACCTCCTCCTTCAAACTAACACAATGGACACAAACCACCACTCACTCCAATGGCAACACTCTTGACCTTGTATTCTCCCACCTCTGCACTCCTTGCAACTTCTCTAACACCCCCTTTCCTCTCTCCGATCATCGGTTTCACACTCTCCCTATCTCCTACCTCCCATGCTGCCAACCTGCAAGCAGTTACCCGCAGGAACCTTTGCCAACCCAACCCTTCCCTTTTTCATTGTTCTACTGTTTGCCTTTATGATGATATCACACCCCTGTCCTGCCCAGACCTGTCCACTTCTGTTTACAACAACATATTGTCATCCTCCCTGGACACACTTGCACCCATCTCTACACGCAGAACCAGGCCTCGTCTGCTACAACCCTGGCAAACAGATGACACCAGAAGTCTCAAGAAATGCAGCCATGCTCTTGAGCGAGTGTGGCGTAAAACGAAATACCTACAAGACTTCACCCTCTACAAATCTGCCCTCCTCAAATACAACTCCTGCCTCCACTCCGCTAAACAACTCTACTACACCACTCTCATCAAATCACTCTCATCCAAGCCTCCTCATCTCTTCTCTACCCCTAATTCCTTATCCACCCCCCACTGCCTCCACCCACCAACTAGCTCACTTCCCAGGGGATTGCCAGTCACTTCAAAAACAAAACTGACACAATTCGTGATGAGATATCCTGTGTCCAGCTTCCTCCACCAACCAACACACCAAGTCCAACACCCCACTCAACACTTTCCTCCTTCAATCCTGTTAGCTCTGAGGAAGTTGCCAAACTCCTTTCCACAGCCCACCCCACCACCTGCCCCCTGGACCCTGTCCCCTCGGAACTTCTACGACCACCCTCCTGCTTTGTCCTAAACTCTCTAACCCACATCTTCAACCTCTCCCTCTATTCCAGCATCTTTCTCTCTCCACTCAAACATGCACTGGACCCATTTGCCTGCTCCCGTTTGCCTCCAAGCTTCTTGAATGCCTTGTCCACAACCGTATGAGTTGCTACCTCATTGACAACAACCTTCCTGATCCCCTACAATCCGGCTTCCACCCACAACATTCAACTGAAACTGCCCTACTAAAGCTCACCAATGACCTACTAACTGCTAAAACCAATGGCCAGTACTCCATACTCATACTCTTAGACCTCTCTGCTGCCTTTGACACAGTTGACCACCCACTCCTCCTCAATAAACTCCACTCCCTTGGCCTCCGTGACTTTGCTCTTTCCTGGTTCTCCTCCTACCAATCTCAGCGCACCTTCAGTGTCACATACAACAACATCTCCTCCGCTCCTTTATCTCTTTCTGTTGGGGTACCCCAAGGCTCTGTCCTTGGGCCCCTCCTATTCTCCCTCTATACATCTTCCCTGGGCCAGTTGATAACTTCCCAAGGCTTCAACTACCATCTCTATGCTGACGATACCCAAATCTATCTCTCGCTCCTCAACTCTGCACCTCAATCTCCTCATGCATCACAAACTTACTGAATGATATATCGGTATGGATGTCACGTCACTTCCTCAAACTCAATCTTTCTAAAACTGGGCTTGTAATATTTCTTCCTCCCCGGTCCCCTTGATGACTTTACCATTGAGATCAACGTCACAACCATTGGTCCTTCCCCACATGCCAGGGTGCTGGGTGTAATCCTAGACTCCGACCTCTCTTTCAGCCCCCACATTCAATCACTGGCTAAATCTTGCCACCTTAACCTCTGCAACATCTCCAGAATTTGCCCCTTCCTCACCAACGACACCACAAAACAACTTATTCTCTCCTTGGTTATTTCCCGCCTTGATTTCTGCAACTCCCTCCTCACTGGCCTACCTTTATACAGGTTATCCCCCCTTCAGTCTATCATGAATGCTGCTGCCAGACTTATACACCTCACTAACCAATCTGTGACTGCCGCCCCGCTCTGACAATCGCTTCACTGGCTTCCCCTACCCCACCGTATAAAATTCAAAATACTAACCACAACATACAAGACCATCCACAACACTGCCCCCAGTTACAGCACCAATCTCATCTGCAAATATCACCCCAATTGTCCCCTCCGCTCCTCCCAGGACCACCTGCTCTCTAGCTCCCTTGTTACCTCCTCCCATGCTCGCCTACAGGACTTCTTCAGAGCCTCTCCCATCCTCTGGAACTCCATACCCCAGAATGTCTGGTCAGCCCCCACCCTGTCCGCCTTTAGGCGATCTTTGAAAACTCACTTATTGAGGGAAGCCTCCACCTAAGAACTGTGCTTGAGTCACCTCTATCAGATCATCCTCTGCAGCCATTACCTTTTGTACCACCTCACCCTCCCTTTAGATTGTAAGCTCCACGCGCAGGATCCTCCTATTCCTTCTGTATTGAACTGTATTGTAATTGTACTGTGTCCCTTCTTTATTGTAAAGCGCTGCGCAAACTGTTGCGCTATATAAATCCTGTATAATAATAATAGTATAATGTATGTAGTTTGTCCCCATTCCACGGGTGTGAGCATTTGTTGGGTATCTATTTAACAGAGGTTGGTTTGCAGGATATACCATACCAAGTACATACCAAGGGTGTATAAATAGGGGTCTCAGGGGTCACAATTGAGACCCCCCCCATCCTCCAGGGGGCCCATACTGCTTACATTTTTACCAATTCAGTATACATGTGCAGAAGGAATTTTTTAGTAATATATTTTCTGCTTGATGTGTATGGGGTAAGCGCCCTTTTCCAAAATATCTTGAATTATTTTCTCAATATGTACATAAAACTCTGAAATAACTCTTTAGCCACTTGGAATATCTTTGTGTGCGGTGGAAGCAGCGGGTAGTAGCAGGGGGGGCCCCAGGTCAACTTTTGCATCGGGGCCAACAAGATTCAAGCAAGGCCTCTGTACCATACAATCCACTAGCAATTTGCTGAGCATGGAAGGAGTCTTTTTATACACACAGGGGCTTACTTAAACAGATATAGTTGAAGGCAGTACATAGCAGTAATACAAATTAGGAAAGAAATTAAGGAAAAATATTAATAAAACGAGACAAAGAGTAAAGAGAGAAGCAAGTCATAAGATATAACCCAGCAAACAATAGGTTTGACCTAGCATCTGGTGTATTTTTAGGGTTAGGGTTAAGTCCCTTTACGATCACTGTGTATAGAGATCACAGGGCTATTCTTGACATTACCTCCATCTGCTTCTTCTTCGTACTCAAGGGTTACCATCCACTTTCTAGGCTGATACAGCAGTTTAAAAAGATTGTAAAGGGATTTTTTTAAAATAACAAACATGTTATACTGTTAGGAGAAATCCTGTATCAAGTGGACCTTTTGGCACGATTTGCGCGTTTGCGCGCGCCTATGCTCGTTCACGCACGTGTGCGCGCGCGCCGGAAACGGTGCCAAATGGTTCTATTTCAACTGCACACACTCTGCAGAAAGTGCTGTCTGATCTACAGCGTTTAGTGTGTGTTCCCGAGCAACCTGTAATCTAATCCTCTGTTCCTGTGACCCAGCTTGTCTGACCCTGCTGATTTCTGCCTGCACCAACCCTTGGCTTGTCTACGACCACCCCCCTGCCTGATCCTTCTGTACCTTTGCTGCCCGCCTGTTGACGACCCTGCCTGGACACAACCACCCACCAGCCTATTCCTCCTGTACTGCACCACCAGCCTGTTTACCGACCCGGCCTGTACGACCACGCTCCTGTGCACGAGTGCACCAACAGACTTCCTATCAACACCGGTGACCGAGTCCGAACCTTGTGCCATCCTGCACTCCCGAGCCACCTGTCTGCTCTACCAGGAGTTCCCGAGTAAGGGTAGTAAGGGAGGTCGCCCACTGCTGAAGTCAGACTCATCCGCCAGGTACGTGACAGTACCAGACAGCCATGCCTGAGTCTGCGCAGGGGCCCTCCCCAACGAACAAACTTTGCACACATTTGGCCGGCCTTACTCGGGCGGTGAAGGCTCTCCAAGATGATTACATGAGGCTGGAAGGCCAAGTCCTGGAACTCTCCACACCACCCACATCTGGGTCCGACCCGCTTCCTGACCATACCCTCATCACTCTGCCTACGGAACCCGATGTACCCCTACGCGAACAGTTCACCGGGGACCGTAAGACATTCCGGGCATTTCACAATGCATGCAAATTATACTTTGCTCTCCAGCCCCTCACCTTCTCCCAAGAAGCCACCAAAGTGGGACTGGTCATCTCACTCCTCTGGGGTGATCCCCAGGCTTAGACTCATCGGCTACTTGAGCAGAAGACCCCCCAAACCACCAGCCTGGCACGCTTCTTCCTGGCCATGGCGCGTTTATATGAGGACCCGCACCAAGCCACCATGGCAGAAGTGGCGCTCCATGCGCTCCAGCAGGTGGCGGAGAATTACGTGGCCGAATTTCAGTGCTGGAGCGCCGACACTGCATGGAACTCCACAGCCCTCTGTTTCCAGTTCCGGTTGGGCCTGTCTGAGCCACTCAAGGACGAGTTCGCTGGATGTTCCCCCGGCCTTGGATGCTCAGAGATTGATCTGGCCATTGAGATTGATTGCTGCCTACGGGAGCGCAACTCTGAAAGACTGCTCACCCCCCGGCGCCCGATCCTCACCCCGGAGGAGAGACTAAGGCGTGTGACCCACGACCTGTGCCTATACTGTGGGGCTCCCTGGCATATGGTGCGATCCTGTCCAGCCAAGTGGGATAGGGGTCCCTACCCCATCAAGGGGGTGGTTCTGTCCATGCCCAGTCATACGACCCACTTGGCGCTCTCCGTTATTCTGCAACTGCCCGATGGAGACGTCCTGTCCGGGCCATCATCGACGCTGGGGCTTGCAATTTTTTCCTGGATCTGAACTTTGCTGCTCTGCACCACATTCCTCTCAAACCTAAAGCCCACCAAATGACCATCCACTTGGCCAATGGGTCCATCATTAAATCGGGCTCTGTGACTCATGAGACTGTTCCTATTCCAGCCTGCACCCAAGAGGGTCACTCGGAGCTGCTACGGTTGGACGCCATCGCGTCCCACTCTTCCCTGCCATCCTTGGGATTCCTTGGCTTCAGGCCCACTGCCCGCATATCGACTGGGTCACTGGCAACGTGCAATTCACGTCCTCCACTGGAGCTGGAGCAAGCTCTTACAGTACCCTGTCCGGACTCTGATCCCGATGCGGAGACCCGCCTGGCAGTCCCCACGGAATACCATGAATTCATAGATGTATTTAGTAAGAAGGGGGCTGATGTGCTGCCGCCACACCAAGCCTATGACTGCCCAAATAAATTGCTACCAGGAGCAGAGGTGCCTTTTGGCAAGATATATCCGCTTTCCAAGTTGGAGCTTGCAGCCCTCAAGGCATACTTGGACGATAATCTGAAAAAGGGATTTATCTGACCCTCTACCTCTCCTGTCAGTGCCGGGATATTCTTTGTCGAGAAAAAAGACAAAACCTTAAGACCCTGCATTGACTACCGGGACCTCAATAAGATTATGGTCAAGAACCAATATCCTTTGCCTCTCGTCCTGGAGCTCTTCCAAAGACTCGGGTCGGCTACGGTCTTCTCAAAATTAGACCTCAGAGGGGCCTAGAACCTCATCCGTATCAGAAAGGGGGATGAGTGGAAGACGACTTTCCGAACACGATTTGGCCACTACGAATATTTGGTCATGCCGTTCGGGCTGTGTAACGTCCCGGCTACCTTTCAACACCTTGTCAATGACATTTTCCGAGACTTTCTTGACCTATTCGTAGTGGTATATCTGGACAATATTCTCATATTTTCCTCGTCCCTGGAGGAGCACCTTAGTCATGTTAAAAGTGTGTTGATCCACCTGTGCGAGCACGGACTATATGCCAAAGTGCGCATTTGAATATGCTAGTATATCCTTCCTGGGCTTCATCCTTTCCGTTTCTGGCATAACCATGGACCCCCAAAAAGTCACTGCTATTGTGGAGTGGCCAGCGCATTCGGACAGGAAAGCAGTTCAACGCTTTGTTGGCTTCGCCAATTTTTATCGGAAATTCATTAAAGGGTTCTCAGCTGTCATTGCACCCAGCTCACGAAGCAGAATACATGCTTCCTATGGACTGCCGAAGCCCAGGCTGCATTCCAACTGCTCAAAAGACTCTTTACCTCTGCCCCAGTCATAAAGCATCCGAATCCTACCCTACCTTATATCCTTGAAGTGGATGCATCTGAAACGGCGGTGGGAGCGGTACTTTCTCAGAGACAGGGGCCTAAAGCTGCTCTTCACCCCATTGCTTTCTTCTTCCAGAAGTTGACACCTCCGGAGAGAAACTATGACGAGGGAGACAGAGAGCTACTTGCTATTAAATCCACCCTGCAGGAATGGAGGTACTTGCTAGAGGGAGCTTCACATCCGGTTCTAGTGTTCACCGACCATAAGAACCTGGAATACCTGCATACAGCTAAGAGATTAAAACCCCGTCAGGCCCGTTGGGACCTTTTCTTTTCACGATTCCAGCTCCACATTACATACAGGCCCGGGTCAAAAAATGTGAAGCCAGATGCCCTCTCTAGGATGTTTCACAAGACAGGAGAGACTCCTCCACCAGACACGATCCTCCCGGCCCAGAGCTTCCTGTTAACTCAAGAGGATCTAGGATCTCCTCTCCCAAATCCGACGGTCTCTTGCCAGGTCCACCATCTCCAGGCTGACCCAGCATGACAGGTTGTGGTGGCGTGGTACAAGAGTCTTTGTCCCTGAAGAACAACGTCTGGCAGTCCTGGAGCTATGCCATGACCATAAATTGGCAGGACATTTTGGTGGTCACAAGACTGCGGAGCTACTTACACGCTCCCTTTGGTGGCCTCTAGTTGACAAAGACTGCAGAAAATACGTTAAGGCTTGTCCCACCTGTGCTCACAACAAAGTCAACAGGACCAAGGCCTGGGGACTGTTAAACTCAATGCCTGTCCCGGAGCGCCCCTGGTCGCACGTGTCCATGGACTTCATAGTGGAATTGTCCCTGTCTGCAGGATTTTCCACCATCTTTGTGGTAGTAGACCGTCTCACTAAGATGACACACTTCATCCCCATGAAAGGCACACCTACTGCTATCCAAACGGCAGAAACCTTCATCCGGGAAGTTGTCGCCTTCACGGAATCCCGCCCAACATCGTGTCTCACAGGGGAGTGCAGTTTACGTCCCGGGTCTGGAGGGCTCTCTGCTCTCTGTTGGGAATTGAACTGGCATTCTCCTCCGCTTATCATCCCCAGACCAATGGCCAGACGGAGAGAATGAATTAAACCCTAGAACAATATCTCAGGTGATACTCCTCGTTCTGTCAGGACGACTGGGTTTCTCTGCTGCAGGTAGCCGAATTCGTCTATCTGGGCAAATCTCGGCTACCATCCCTCCTTCTTGCCTGACCTGGTACCAGAAAGTACAGCGCCCGCTGTTCAAGACAAGGCTGCCTTCCTGGTGAAAAATAACAAATTCTTGCAGGAGACATTATCCCAAACACAGGAATATAATAAACGAGCCTTTGACAGAGGAAGACGAGGGGAGTTAGACCTGCAGCCGGGCGACCAAGCTTCACTAGCCACCAAAAATATAAAATTGTCCTGCTCCTCAAAGAAGCTGGGACCCAAGTTCATTCACCCCTTTCCTGTCAAGAGGAAAATCAACAGGGTGGCGTATGAGCTGAGCCTCCCTCCTTCTCTTCGGGTACTCCCGGTTTTCCATGTATCCCTTTTGAAACCAGTAACCCAGGACCAATTTCCAGGGAGGAGAAGTCCCCACTGGAACCAGTCATAGTGGATGGTGAGGAGGAGTATGAGATTGAGGCAATCCTTGATTGCAGAGTGAGAGGGGGTGTAACACAGTTCTTGATTAAGTAGAAGGGGTTTGGACCTGAAGAGAATTCCTGGGAACCCGAGGAACACATCCATGCCAAGGAACGTGTCAGGACTTTCTGGAGGAACCACCCCGAACTGAAGGCTCGGCTGGACATCCAGAGGCTGCCCCTGGGGGGGGGGGGGGCAATGTTAGGAGAAAACCTGTATCAAGTGGACGTTTTGGCGCTATTGGCGCCAAACGGCTCTATTTCAACTGCACACACCCTGCAGCAAGTACTGTCTGATATACAGCGTTTAGTGTGTGTTCCTGAGCAACCTGTAATCTGATTCTCTGTTCCTGTGACCCGGCTTGTCTGACCCTGCTGATTTCTGCCTGCATCAACCCTTGGCTTGTCTACGACCACCCTCCTGCCTGATCCTATTGTACCTTTGCTGCCCGCCTGTTGACGACCCTGCCTGGACACAACCACCCACTAGCCTATTCCTCCTGTACCACACAGCCAGCCTGTAGCCTGTTTACCGATCCGGCCTGTACGACCACGCTCCTGTGCACGAGTGCACCAACGGACTTCCTATAAACACCGGTGACCCAGTCCGACCCTCATGCCATCCTGCACTCTTAAGCCACCTGTATGTTCTACCAGGGGTTCAAGAGTCAGGGTAGTAAGGGAGGTTGCCCACTGCTGAAGTCAGACTCATCTGCCAGGTACATGACATATACTTACTTTCTATCTGTAATGGTTTTGCACAGAAAAAAACACAATCCTCTCCTTCTGGGGTACCCACTGGTGCTCCAGGCTCCCCCCCCCCCCGCCGGGTGCCCCCATAGCAATGCTATGGTTTACTTGTGCAGGCTCACTCCAGAGTCACACACAGTACAGCTTGGCCCCGCCACCTGCTCCCTCCTCACTGACTGTGATTGACAGCAGCAGGAGCCAATGGTTTCTGCTTCTATTGCCAGTGAGGAGAGCGCTGGCTTGAGATTAGGCTCAGGTAAGTATAAGGGTGGGCTGGGTGGGGAGCTGCAATCAGAAGAGAGAAGAACCTTGGGAACACAGAGTGAAGACTTGCAGGCATCTGCGATGGTCAGAGACGTGGTCAAGGCAAACCAGGGTCACGATTAGGCAGGAGGTAGCATAGTGAGATCAGTGCCAGAAAAGCAGGAAAAGCATAGTCAAGTAGTAGGCTTAGGTCAGTACAAAGAAGCAGGCAGAGAGTAGTCAAAGGCAAGCCAAGGTTGGTGTCTGGGTTAGACAGAGCAAGGTCAGGATCTAGCTGGGTCAGCAACGTAAGATCAGTCATAAGGAACAGAAGCACAGGAGTACAGGTCACATGGAAGCTAAATAACATCCAGCAACTAGCTCACATCAGGACCTCCTTTAAATAGGCAAGTTGGTGCCATTCCCAGGATCAAGCAGATTTTCCAACATGTCAGTGCACATTGGTTACTGGCCAGAGCTCGTCTGGGAAATTAGGAAAGTCCTGAACTGGACTTACTTTATTCTTAAAGTGGTGGCTTATACCTGGGGAACTGTAAGTAGTAGGCCTTTGGATTATCCAGATGATGCATTACAAGGACTCAAGCTACAAAAACGTCTTCTGGGAGTGAGGGCTTGCGTCAGCACAAGTAGCCTCTGAAAATGGTTATTGGTAACCAAGAAGCTACCACTTGGCCCTGCCTACACAGTGTTAAATAACAGAAATGAATGTCTCTTGCAATTGCTTTATGTGTTGCTTGTGCAAATTATTAAGTGACTTAAATTTGGAAAGTCCCATATGGCAATTGTTCAGGATTGGATCCTGAAAGTCTCCTGTTTTGAAGACGACATCAGGTCTTTGGTAATGTCTGAAGACCTCCACCTGTGTGTTAATGTGTCCCCTTTCCAGTCTTTACTTTTACTTTGTGACTTTTCTCTAAATAAACTTCCAAAACCATTCATCCACAACAGCGGTTGTTATTTTTCTCATTAGCTTAGGGATCTCTTTTAAAACAGCAGTAGAAAAAAAAAATACCCAATTCCCATCTTATCAATATGGAAGGTAAAGTTTTGGAGTTTGAAGAAATTGTTTAGAAAAACTTTAGTTAGCGCTCTGACTTAACGAATGACAGCTCCCCGCTTTGAAAAGCAGATGCCAGAGACAATGAGGACGACTGCATTTCCGCCCGGTAATTGATGTTCTGGTTGTTTTCTTATTGTTGGCAATATAAATATTGAACTTGAGAAACCCGTCTGTATTACATTTAATCTTTCCGCTTTCAAAATCCGCCCTCGGGGCATTCTCTATGAATAATCCTCTTTTACATCCCGCGGACGAGACGTACAAATTTCCAGTTTAAAGCCATGTTGACACACGCGGCATCTATTTGAGACTTCAAGAGTCTGCGATAAAGCTTCGTTATGGGCATTTTTGGGATGATATTTGGTGCCTAATGAGGCATTTTGAAAATAATGTATTAATACGGGAGAGACACAGACTTCTGCTTCCAGTTGTTAGCAAACTTCTAAATAATACTTAACCAGGCTTTTACAATTCTGAGGGCTGCGGGAACAGAGGAGAAAATAAACCAGAAATCAGAGATGGCCACAGTTTTACATTTGTGATCCCAATGTTTAAAGCGCCATTGCTGTTGTCATACTGTGCAACACAGGCGTAACTACAAATCTTGAAGGCCCCCCCCCCCAACCTCTGGTCCCGGGGCCCTTCTCACTGATTTTCCCATCGGAAGGCTGTTCATTATGGTCTTGCAGTGGGACCCCTTCACATGTTCTGCAGCAGGCTCGCAGAGTTCCCCTTTACATCTGAACCCGCAGAGTTCCCCCTTACATCAGATTCCACATAATTTCACCATAAGGGGGGCTCTGTGGACTCTAATGTAAGGGGGGCTTTGTGAACTCTGATTTAAGGAGGGGCTCTAATGTGAGGGGGAATGCTGTGGACTCTAGAGTAAAATGGAACTCTGATGTAAGGGGGTCTCTGCTCACTAAAGTCCCTCCTTACATCAGAGCACCCATTACATCTGTGTACTCAGAGGCAGGAGAGAAAAGGGAAGGAGAGGGAGGGGCGATACCTCAGTCACCATGGACGGTGAGCTCATGCAGTCTGCATATAATCCACAATGTAGTTGAAGTTGCTGGGCTCTCCCGCCCACTCATCCTCTTTCTGAGCCTAGCTCTGCCGGGGAACAGAACGTTGGCAGGGCTGTGGGCACACACAGGAAGAGAGGGGCAGGAGGAGGAGGAGATCCAGCTTCAGGGAGAGGGGTTTGTCAGTGCTGGCTCTGGGCAATGTAAAAGAGAGAGCAATAGACATTCTCTGCTCTTGGGGCTCCACCACAGTAGCGGAATGCCAGGGCCCAGTCGCAAGTGCAACCTTTGCGACCCTGATAGTTCCGCCACTGCTGTGCAAGTATTAATTCCTTTGTGACTGAGCGTAGAACAATCCTCAGTGCTGGAACACAACTTTGCAACTTTGACATTTGTTAGTAAAACTGTACATATCATCAAACGACACAGTGTATCAAGGGGGAACATACCACTTTTTTTCAGGACAAATTGGGCTTTCATTTGGTGGTAAATTGTAACGGATATCTCCCAATTTTTTTTATTATTAAAAACCTGTAAAAATAACTGTAGCTGTATATTTCTTACTATAACCATAACCTACCACCAAAAAACAACCTAAAATAAATTCTCCTGCCCCTTGCTCCTGACAATTGTAGCAATATCACATATGTGAATATTATTTGTCTTTTCTACTCATAATAAGGCCCAGAAACAAAAATGCATATTTTGCTTTTTTATCCTACCTAAAACGCACTGATACTGATAGTAATTTAAAAATGCTTATTGAAAAAAATCTTTCTTAAAGTGTACTGACCCTGACCTTTGACTCTCAACTTAAACTTTGACCCTCACCTTGACCTTGATCTAAATCAGATCTTTATCAATCTATTTTTTCTTTATTTTATACTGTATATATATTTTTGTGTTTATTTTTTTACACACTTTTGTTTGTCTATATATTATATAATACATCCTGTATGTATACAATGTATTATATAATATATCCTGTATGTATACAATGTATTATATAATCTATCCGGTATGTATACAATGTATTATATAATGGATCCTATATGTATACAATGTATTATATAATGTACCCTGTATGTATACAATGTATTATATAATGTATCCTGTATGTATACAATGTATTATATAATCTATCCTGTATGTATACAATGTATTATATAATGTATCCTGTATGTATACAATGTATTATATAATCTATCCTGTATGTATACAATGTATTATACAATATATCCTGTATGTATACAATGTATTATATAATCTATCCGGTATGTATACAATGTATTATATAATGTATCCTGTATGCATATAATGTATTATATAATATATCCTGTATGTATGTAATGTGTTATATAATGTATCCTATATGTATACAATGTATTTAATAATGTATCCTGTATGTATACAATGTATTATATAATGGATCCTGTATCTATACAATGTACTATATAACGGGTCATGTATGTATACAATGTATTTAATAATGTATCCTGTATGTATACAATGTATTATATAATGTATCCTGTATGTATGTAATGTGTTATATAATGTATCCTATATGTATACAATGTATTATATAATGTATCCTGTATGTATACAATGTATTATATAATGTACCCTGTATGTATACAATGTAATATATAATGTATCCTGTATGTATACAATGTAATATATAATGGATCCTGTATGTATACAATGTAATATATAATGTATCCTGTATGTATACAATATATTATATAATAGATCCTGTATGTATACAATGTAATATATAATGGATCCTGCTCCTGACACCTGCACTTTGTATGTTATTTACCCTCGACATCTGCATTCTGTATGTTAAATACTCCTGATTAGAGTTGAGCGAACACCTGGAAGTTCGGGTTCTGCTGGTCCGTCCGAACTTCGGGACAAAGTCCGGGTCCGGGTCCGGACGGAACCCGAACGATCGCACGGACAACGAACCCCATTGAAATCAATGGGGACCCGAACTTTTAGGCACAAAAATGGCTGTAGGAAAGTCCTGGAAAGCCCCAGAGGGCTGCAAAAGGAAGTAAAATGGGGGTAAGGGTAGGGCAAGTGCCCTACAAAAAAATGGGGACAGGGAAATAACTGTAAATATTTTTAAAAAAATAAAAACATAAAAAAAGCAAAAATGGAGGTGAATGTGGATCATCTTCAAACTGTGTCTGAAAAGTATTAATTAACGGTAGAAGCCATATAACTGTTCTAAAATCATCTTCAAACTAGGGCAAGTGCCCTACAAATAAATGGGGATAGGGAAAGGTGGGGGGAAGGGCAATAAAATTAAATAAAAGGGATAGGGGTAAATAAACATCCCGTGAACGGGATCAAACTTC
>BLSH010287291.1:937093-958741 GCA_018402905.1 Glandirana rugosa | reverse complement strand
TTTGCAAGCCCAAGCCCAAGACCCAAGACCATCAACTAGTGCGTACAACTTATCGACGTCCCGTCGGTTAGTGATTGGCTGCCCTGCAGCTATTCAACATGCGTGATCAACTACCAGAACCCAGAACCCGAACCCGAACGTTTTTTGAATTGTCCGTGTTCGGGTCCGGGTCCCGGACACCCGAAAGTTCGGTACGGACCCTAACGCTACAGTCCGGGTTCGCTCAACACTACCCACTAGTCCTCCCATGAAAGACTAGTAGAGGCTGAAGGTATGTACCCGTAATGAGGGGAACTGCTTCACCTAAGTTCAGATGATAGTTCTCCCTCGAGAAACTAGCATAGCCTATATGTATGGATCTCTCAAGAGATGAACTACTCAGCTCAAAGGCTTTCCACAAAACAAAAGTGGACTAGTCGATATGTACTTTTCAGAAGAGAAACTATGTGGCCCCACTAGTCCTCCCATGAAAGACTAGTAGAGGCTGAAGGTATGTACCCATAATGAGGGGAACTGCTTCACCTAGGTTCAGATGATAGTTCTCTCTCGAGAAACTAGAATAGCCTATATGTATGGATCTCTCAAGAGATGAACTACTCAGCTCAAAGGCTTTCCACAAAACAAAATTGGACTAGTCGATATGTACTTTTCAGAAGAGAAACTATGTGGCCCCACTAGTCCTCCCATGAAAGACTAGTAGAGGCTGAAGGTATGTACCCATAATGAGGGGAACTGCTTCACCTAAGTTCAGAGGATAGTTCTCCCTCGAGTAACTAGAAGAGACTATATGTATGGATCTCTCAAGAGATGAACTACTCAGCTCAAAGGCTTTCCACAAAACAAAAGTGGACTAGTTGATATGTACCTTTCAGAAAGGAAACTATGTGGCCCCACAGTCCCAATAGTACACACCAGGATCTTGCAATAAAGCCATACTCACAAGGTCAAGGAAGCATCTCCTCCAGGTGCCTTCCAGTGAGGATATGTGGAGATAATGTCCAGATGTGGGCCCCCCCAGCTCTGCCCAGCCAGGAGCTTGTTAAACGGCTGCTGGAATCAGGGTAGCTTCTGCAGGTGGGGGTAGTCACCCCCACCCAGATGGGTGGATTCCCTCCAACAAGAGGTAGAAGAAGACTCTGGCGCTTCAAATTCCAGACTATTTATATGCCTCTCTAATCACCTTATGGACACACCTCCCCAGAGTTTGGCTGAAGTAATATAAATATTCAGGCTGAGATTAGCCTTGCTCAACCCTCTATATTACAGAAGCCTCTAGAAGACAGGGGAGAGCAATCAAACCTACAGTCTGTGAGATTCAGAGCAGTCAAAAGCAATCTACAACTGCTCCTCTGATTACAGAGGAACTAAAAATATCTACATTTGCCTACGACCTAGCAACCTTCCAAGGAAGGCGCTACAGAAGTGCTATGCTTACATTTACTTCTACCGCTGTCACTGTGGAGGGATTTGTACAAGCACTGGAAAACCAGAAGCTTCTAGGAGGGTGGAAGTGTACTCCAGTACATGGCCATTAGGTGGCACCCCGGTAGAAGTATAAAAAGGAATGTGAGTGGGTACAGAGGAGTGAGCAGGAGGGAAAGTAGCAGCTTCTGGCTACATTGGCCCCCATGGGACTGGTCAGAGCCTACCTATTCACCATGTAGACTCACCAGCAAGAGGTATTCTCCGGCTGGGGATACACGTGAGATCCTGTGGCCCGTGACGGGAGAGTAGGGGCAGGATAGAAGTAACCTGCAAGAAGGGAAGGGCTGAACCTCTGAAATATTGCCCTGAAGAGTTCTGTGTTGCCTAAATTAAGTTTAGTAAGTAGAAAGGTTTGAAAATTCATTGGGCTGGTGTCTACGTCTTCTGAGGCTTAAAGATCTTGGTTCTGCTGGGAAGACAGTGTGCATGTGTGGTATGTGACGGCAACTGTCCAATGGAACTGTATGTTTATTGGCTTTCTAAGGGAGTGGGATCCACACAGACAGGCGGGCCGTGAGCTTAGGTTGGTCTGTGGTGTCCACAGAAGTCACACTGCACCCATGTCGGGTGGGCCACCATTTTAAAATGGTGCTGGAAGAAAAAGCTGCATTTCCAGTATCATTTTCAAAAAGTGTTGGTAACTCAAGTGGTTAAAATTTGGAGAATTAGCCTCAGTTTTTTCAGTTATTGAAGGGATTAACTAGAGGGGGTAGAGAATATTGTTTGTAAGGGGGGTTCCCTGGTGGGATTTCATATCTAATTTCTGGTGGGATACTCTGTAAGGTTCACCCACTGCTAAAGCTATGCAAACACTGGAGCTTTTCTCATTAAAACACTGAGATTTAGCTCAGATCATAACTAGTGGGCAACGCAAATCCTCTTCAAATCTAAAAGAGGAATTTAATTTGCAGAATTCTATGCTTTTCTGATACCTTCAGGGCCCCGGTGAAACAAACCCTTGTCCCCCGGCCGGGGCCCTTTCCTCCAAGCCCGATGGCGAAATGCCAGGACCCGTTTGCAAATGCGACCTTTGCCACCCTGGAAAATCCACCACTGGTGTCAGCGTTTTATTTTTTATTTTTGTTTTTTTTATTATTGTTTACCATTCTAATTTTATTTTGTTTTTTTTTTCTTTTACATTATTATTTTCTATTATTTATTTCCATTTTTTTAGGAGCACGTTGGTGGGCCTTGGTGAGCTATTAGGGCTTTGCAAGCCTGGAAATTCCGCCACTGGTGTCAGTGGTTTTCAGCATGGGATGGAGTTTTTTTAGAACACCTGTGGGATGAATTAGAGCGGAGACTGCGAGCCAGGCCTTCTCTTCCAACATCAGTGCCTGACCTCACAAATGTGCTTCTGGAAGTGGTCTTCTTGGAGGTGTGTTTGGGGTCATTATCATGTTGGAATACTGCCCTGGGACCCATTCTCCAAACGGAGGGGATCATGCTCTGCTTCAGTATGTCACAGTACATGTTGGCATTCACGGTTCCCTCCATGAACTGTAGCTCCCCAGTGCCGGCAGCACTCATGCAGCCCCAGACCAAGACATGGATGAGCAAGTTTGGGGTGGAGGAACTTCACTGGCCTACACAGAGTCCTGACCTCAACCTGATAGAACACCTTTGGAAGTGGAGACTGTGAGCCAGGCCTTCTCATCCAACATCAGTGCCTGACCTCACAAATGCTCTTCTGGAAGAATGGTCAAACATTCCCATAGACACTCCTAAACCTTGTGGACAGCCTTCCCAGAAGAGTTGCAGCTTTTATAGCTGCAAAGGGTGGGCCAACTCAATATTGAACCCTACGGACTAAGACTGGGAGGCCATTAAAGTGGTTGTTAAGCCACTTGTATAAATTGCTCCCATTTCCCTTGTATTAGCACAATAAGTTCCCCTGCGCCTGTGTTATAACATATATATATATACTTATCTGTATAGATAACACACAGGCTTCCTAAGTTCAGTTGTCGTTTTCTCTCTCCTCTGCTCAGCAAAGGATTCCTGAGGGTGGGGGGCCAAGCACTGCAGCTGACCTCAGCTGGAGAGGAGAGAGAGAGAGCCTTGCTTTGTTATCTATACAGATAAGAATATTTATGATATAACACTGACACAGGCGAACTTCTTATTCTAATACACAGGGGATAGGGGCTTTAAAAGTTAATTATGAGAGCAGAAAAGAGACTCTATGTACTGACAGGGAGAGGGAGGGGGAGGAGGGGGGAGTTGAAGGCAGGCAGAGGAGAATAGGAGAGCTGCTACAGATTGCACAGACCACGGGCTCTCAGGATCAGCTAATATGATAGGGGAGTCAGCACTCAGGGAGGAAGTCATGACCTGGCATTATCAAACAGGTATTTTAGGGGATACAGAGGGATCATTTAAAAAAGCAAAAGCACCATGCTGCTAATTGCACATTAAAGAGACAGGAGCAGCATTTTTTTGGGGGTTAACAAACGCTTTAAAGGTTATGTGTGGGTAAAGGCAGGCGTCTTAATACATTTGACAATATACAGGGTGGGCCATTTATATGGATACACCTTAATAAAATGGGAATGGTTGGTGATATTAACTTCCTGTTTGTGGCACATTAGTATATGTGAGGGGGGAAACTTTTCAAGATGGGTGGTGACCATGGCGGCCATTTTGAAGTCGGCCATTTTGAATCCAACTTTTGTTTTTTCAATAGGAAGAGGGTCATGTGACACATCAAACTTATTGGGAATTTCACAAGAAAAACAATGGTGTGCTTGGTTTTAACGTAACTTTATTCTTTCATGAGTTATTTACAAGTTTCTGACCACTTATAAAATGTGTTCAATGTGCTGCCCATTGTGTTGGATTGTCAATGCAACCCTCTTCTCCCACTCTTCACACACTGATAGCAACACCGCAGGAGAAATGCTAGCACAGCTTCCAGTATCTGTAGTTTCAGGTGCTGCACATCTCGTATCTTCACAGCATAGACAATTGCCTTCAGATGATCCCAAAGATAAAAGTCTAAGGGAGTCAGATCGGGAGACCTTGGGGGCCATTCAACTGGATTGGTCGTCGTGGGCCAGTTGAAAGTTAAACCAACCATTCCCATTTTATTAAGGTGTATCCATATAAATGGCCCACCCTGTAGTGTGTATATCCACTTGCCGACCACCAGACATCCAAAGACGTCCTTGTCTTCAAGTGTTGATATCTGAATGATGCCGGCACCTACAGGCATCATTCATTTTAAACCGCCGGCGATTCTCTGCACCATGAGAATGATCATAGCGGCAGTTCAACCGCTTGATTGTTCTTATCGGCAATGTTTCTCCAGTGTTTCTCCCGGGCTGCCCGTGCCATCAGCGGCCTGAAGAACAGATCCGTCGCCGGCGGAATTGAACATAGAGATGACTGATGACTAGATGGTCACCAGTCATCTCTATGCACCTCGGAGGCCCGGGCGCGATGTATGATGTCACGCTCGGGTCACGTGATATAAACAATGCCCGTAAACTCGGCTAAAAAGACCGAGATCACTGTTTTTTTTCTGATCTCGGTCTTTCCAGCCTAGAGGAGAGATGTGGGGTCTTATTGACCCCATATCTCCCCATAAAGAGGACCTGTCACGCAATATATCTATTACAGGGGATGTTTACATTCCTTGTAATAGGAATAAAAGTGATCAACAAAAAAAAATTAAAGAGAAAGTGTAAAAATAAAAAAAAAAGTAAAATAAATAATAAAAAAATTTAAAGCGCCCCGTTGAACTCACGCACAGAAGCGAACGCACACGAACGCACACGTAAGCCGCGCCCGCATATGTAAACTGTGTTTAAATCACACATGTGAGATATCGCCACGTGCGTCAGAGCAAGATCAATAATTCCAGCCCAAGACCACCTCAGTATCTCTAAACATGTAACCAGTAAAAATGTTAAAGTATCGCCTATGGAGATTTTTAAGTATCAAAGTTTGGCGTCATTTCCTGAGTGGGAGCAATTTTAAAGCATGACTTGTTGGGTATCTATTTACTCAGCATAACATCATCTTTCACATTATACAAAAAAATTGGGCTAACTTTACTGTTCTGCTTTTTTTTTAATTCATTAAACTTTTTTTTTCCAAAAAAAAGTGTTTGAAAAATTGCTGTGCAAATACTGCATGACACAAAAAGTTGTAATGACCGCTATTTTATTCCCTAAGATCTCTGCTAAAAAATATATATATAATATTTGGGGGTTCTGAGTAATTTTCGAAGTGGTTAAACAGTATATCACAAAAGTAAGTACACCCCTCACATTTGTGTAAATATTTTATTCTATCTTTTCATGTGACAACACTGAAGAAATGACACTTTGCTACAATGTAAAGTAGTGAGTGCACAGCTTGTATAACAGTGTAAATTTACTGTCCCCTCAAAATAACTCAACACACAGCCATTAATGTCTAAACCGCTGGTAACAAAAGTGAGTACACCCCTAAGTGAAAATGTCCAAATTGGGCCCAAAGTGTCAATATTTTGCGTAGCCACCATTATTTTCCAGCACTGCCTTAACCCTCTCGGGCATGGAGTTCACCAGAGCTTCACAGGTTGCCACTGGAGTCCTCTTCCCCTCCTCCATGACGACATCACAGAGCTGGTGGATGTTAGAGACCTTGCGCTCCTCCAACTGCTGTCTGAGGAGCCCCACAGATGCCCAATAGGGTTTAGGTCTGGAGATGCTTGGCCAGTCCATCACCTTTACCCTCAGCTTCTTTAGCAAGGCAGTGGTCTTCTTGGAGGTGTGTTTTGGGTCGTCATCATGTTGGAATACTGCCCTGTGACCCTTCTCCAAACGGAGGGGATTATGCTCTGCTTCAGTATGTCACAGTACATGTTGGCATTCATGGTTCCCTCCATGAACTGTAGCTCCCCAGTGCCGGCAGCACTCATGCAGCCCCAGACCATGACATTCCCACCACCATGCTTGACTATAGGTAAGACACACTTGTCTTTGTACTCCTCACCTGGTTGTCACCACACACGCTTGACACCATCTGAACCTAATAAGTTTATCTTGGTCTCATCAGACCACAGGACATGGTTCCAATAATCCATGTCCTTAGACTTCTTGTCTTTAGCAAACTGTTTGCAGGCTTTCTTGTGCATCATCTTTAGAAGAGGCTTCCTTCTGGGACGACAGCCATGCAGACCAATTTGATGCAGTGTGCGGCGTATGGTCTGAGCACTGACAGGCTGACCCCCCACCCCTTCAACCTCTGCAGCAATGCTGGCAGCACTCATACGTCTGTTTCCCATAGACAACCTCTGGATATGACGCTGAGCGCTGCACTCAACTTCTTTGGTCGATCATGGCGAGGCGCTGTTCTGAGTGGAACCTGTCCTGTTAAACCGCTGTATGGTCTTGGCCGCCGTGCTGCAGCTCAGTTTCAGGGTCTTGGCAATCTTCTTATAGCCTAGGCCATCTTTATGTAGAGCAACAATTCTTTTTTTCAGATCCTCAGAGAGCTCTTTGCCATGAGGTGCCATGTTGAACTTCCAGTGACCAGTATGAGAGAGTGAGAGCGATAACACCAAATTTAACACACCTGCTCCCCATTCACACCTGAGACCGTGTAACACTAATGAGTCACATGACACTGGGGAGGGAAAATGGCTAATTGGGCACAATTTGGACATTTTCACTTAGGGCTGTACTCACTTTTGTTGCCAGCAGTTTAGACATTAATGGCTGTGTGTTGAGTTGAGAGGACAGCAAATTTCCACTGTTATACAAGCTGTACACTCACTACTTTACATTGTAGCAAAGTGTCATTTCTTCAGTGTTGCCACATGAAAAGATAGAATAAAATATTTACACAAATGTGAGGGGTGTACTTACTTTTGTGAGATACAGTATATATAGTATATAGTTCACCTAGAGGGGATTGTTTTTATCTCACCAGAACTGGGACTTCACTATAACTAACACAATTTGCTCTCTGATTGCTGTATTGCGTATTGCACAGCGTTGCCTTTGGTGGGACCCTGTGAAATAAGCCTCAAAGACTTTGGGCGATCGGTTCACTCCGCTGTATTCATCAACAAGCAATGGTGGTTTTTTTTTTCCAGGTCTTTATTCTAATGGAGAAATGCATTTTTAATATATTTTTTGGTTCTACTAAATTATAGACGCTTCAATCCTGTGTAATGTCAGAGAATAATTTACAGGCCTGTCAAGTCTCCTTCTCTCCCCGAGCCACAGGCATCTATGGGCACCCAACGCCCGGCCCTCCTCTGCCTCTGAAACCGATTAATCCTTCTGTTCTCTTCTGACATTCGCTGCAACAAAGTTGAAATTAGCAAACTTTGCTGTGAGGGTTTTATGCAGAGGAAACGTATAGATTGCTCTGACATTGAAATAACTCGCTGGAGAGGAGAACTGCACCCTGCCTGCCTTGGTAATTCGAATTTATGTGAGGAGTCAGCACTGCGCTGAAATGCAAAATACAGCACAGCATTTACTGCTAAACTCCACATATTGGGGGGTCTTTAGTTATTGGTCTGACCAATGGCCACAGAGAGCTCTGCAATCATAACTGATAATATATGGATTATTCATATTATTATTATGTTTAATGATTATTACTACTACAAGTACTACTATTATTATTATTATTATTATTATTATTTTAAATGATTATTACTATTACTGCCTTTAGTTATTTTTCTTACCATTGGCCACAAAAGGTTTTGCAGCCATAACGGATGCATATATTTATTCTTCTTATTATTATTTTTAATGATTATTACTACAATTGTTGTTATTATTATTATTATTATTATTTTATTTTTTTAAATTATTATTACTACTATAAGTACTATTATTATTATTATTATTATTATTATTAATAATGATTATTACTACTACCGCCTTTCGTTATTGGTCTGACCAATGGCCACAAAGAGTTCTGCAGCCATAACTGATAAATATTATTATTATTATTAGTATTATTATTATTATGTTGAATGGTTATTACTACTACAAGAACCATTATTATTATTATTATTATTATTATTATTATTATTATTATTATTAATAATGATTATTACTGCTACCATCTTTAGTTATTGGTCTGACCAATGGCCACAGAGAGCTCTACAATCATAACTGATAATATATGGATTATTAATATTATTACTATGTTTAATGGTTATTACTACTACAAGTACTATTATTATTATTATTTTTATCCTGCAATTGTTCTGCAATCATGATAATATATGAATTATTATTATTATTATTATTATTAATGATTATTACTGCTACCAACTTTAGTTATTGGTCTTTCCAATGGCCACAAAGGGTTCTGCAGCCATAACTGATAATTATTATAATTATTATATTATTATTATTATTATTATTATTATTATTATTATTATGTTTAATGATTATTACTACTACAAGTACTATTATTATTATTATTAATGATTATTACTGCTACCATCTTTAGTTATTGGTCTGACCAATGGCCACAAGGAGTTCTGCAGCCATAATTGATAAATATATGTATTATTATTATTTTGAATGATTATTACTGCCTTTAGCTACTTTTCTTACCATTGGCCACAAAAGGTTTTGCTACCATAACTGATGCATATATTTATTCTTATTATTATTATTATTATTATTTTTAATGATTATTACTACTACCGCCTTTAGTTATTGGTCTGACCAATGGCCACGAAGGGTTCTGCAGCTATAGCTGATAAATATATATTAATATTATAATTATTATGTTTAATGATTATTAGTACTACAAGTACTATTATTGGTATTATTATTATTGTTATTAGTGTTATTATTATTTTTAATGATTATTACTACTATTATTAATGATTGGTCACGAAGGGTTCTGCAGCCATAGCTGATAAATATATATTATTATTATTATGTTTAATGATTATTACTACTACTTTTATTATTTTTGGTATTATTATTATTTAATGATTATTACTACTACTGCCTTTAGTTATTAGTCTTATCAATGGCCACAAAGGGTTCTGCAGTTATAGCTGATAAATATATATTGATATTATTATTATTATGTTTAATGATTATTAGTACTACAAGTACTATTATTGGTATTATTATTATTATTATTATTATTATTATTATTATTATTATTATTATTTTTAATGATTATTACTACTATTATTATTATTAATGATTGGTCACGAAGGGTTCTGCAGCCATAGCTGATAAATATATATTATTATTATTATTATTATTATTATGTTTAATGATTATTACTACTACTTTTATTATTTTTGGTATTATTATTATTTAATGATTATTACTACTACTGCCTTTAGTTATTGGTCTTACCAATGGCCACAAAGGGTTCTGCAGCTATAGCTGATAAATATATATTAATATTATTATTATTATTATTATTATGATTATTTGTACTACAAGTACTATTATTGGTATTATTATTATTATTATTATTATTATTATTATTATTATGTGTTATTATTATTAATGATTGGTCACGAAGGGTTCTGCAGCCATAGCTGATAAATATATATTATTATTAGTATTATGTTTAATGATTATTACTACTACTTTTATTATTTTTGGTATTATTATTATTTAATGATTATTACTACTACTGCCTTTAGTTATTAGTCTTATCAATGGCCATAAAGGGTTCTGCAGCCATAACTGATAAATTATTATTATTAGGATTGCATCGATACCACTTTTTTGCCACCGAGTACGAGTACCGATACTTTACCGTAGGTAGTCACCGATTACCGATATCTATTTTTTGGTCAAGTGACCATTTTTATAAAGGGAATAAAGATTTCTGTTAGTTTTCTTTATGGAATGAAGAATTGGAACTCCAAAAGAGCTTTTATTTGCTATTCAAAAGTTCTGAAAGCTCAAATTGCACAGAAAATGGTAAATTATAGTGACTGCCATGTCAATGACATGTAAACATCACAAGTTCATAACCAACCAAGTGCAATACAGTTCTGTAGTTTAGGCATGAGGAGGAGCAGGAACACGAGAACCGTATCATTCTGACTCCGCCAAAAACTCAAAAAGACAAAGCATTTTGTAACAGAAAAAGTTAACCCTCCCTGGCACTGGCCGCCATTTAACCTGAGAGAGACATGCTGGCTGTGGTGTGGGTTGGACAGTCAGGAGAGGAGACATCAACACAGCACTCACCGATCGGCATGCGGCACATGGTGTAACCGCGCCGATCGCCATTAACCACTTCAGGAAAGTTTTACCCCCTTCCTGACCAGAGCACTTTTTGCGATTCGGCACTGCGCCGCTTTAACTGACAATTGCGCGGTCGTGCGGCGTTGTACCCAAACTAAATTTGCGTCCTTTTTTTCCCACAAATAGAACTTTCTTTTGGTGGTATTTGATCCCCTCTGCGTCATTTCTGATCGCCGCTATAAACAAAGAAAGAGCGTCAATTTTGCAAAAAAAACCCAAATTTCTTACTTTTTGCTAAAATACAAATCCAAAAAAAAAATATAAAAAAACATTTTTTTTCATCGGTTTTGGACGATTTATATTCTTCCCCATATTTTTGGTAAAAAAAAACGCAATCAGCGTTTATTGATTGGTTTGCGCAAAAGTTGCTGAGTTTACGGATGATGAGAATTCATTTCTGGGGTTTTAATTTTTTTTTTATTTTTTACTAGTAATGGCGGCGATTTTTAGCGGTACTGTGATATTGGGGCGGACATGTCGGACATTTTTGACACTTTTTTGGGACCAATGACATTTATACAGCGATCAGAAATGTAAATGTCCACTGATTACTGTATAAATGTCATTGGCAGTGAAGGGGTTAACCTGCAGGGGGCGATCTAGGGGTAACTGTGTTCCCTAGGCGTGTTCTAACTGTGAGGGGGCTGGGCTACCATGGGCATAAAGAGATTTAACTGATCCCAGTGACAGGGATCAGTAGATCTCTTATGTTCCCATTGAAAGAGCGGGGAACCGCCGTGTTTACATCGGCGGTTCCCCACTCTTTGGCTCTAGCAGCTCATCGCGGCTCGCCGGCGGACATCGGGTCCACCCAAGCCGGGGGCACACTCCTCGGGAGTGTGTCGGGCACGAGAGTGCGCCGGCTGCGGAGCGCGCTCGCCCCTTAGCTGTGCCGTAAAAAGGCGGTGATCCGCGCTAAGCGTCCACACCGTCGCAGTAAATATACTGCTTGCGGTGTGGAACCGCTTGACAGACAGCCTGGAGGAGACGGACAGCAGCACAGCCAGAGACATGCGTTATGTATCGGCGTTCACCGCAAAATGGAGGGCCGGAAATCTTTATCTGCACCTGACATCCACACCGCCGACGTCACTTCCGCCCACTTCCGGTATCGGCCAATTTTCGCAAAAAGGCAGAGTATCGGCACCGATACCAGTATCGGTGTATCCCTAATTTTTTATTATTGTTCTCTTTTTTTAATGATTATTTCTATTATTGCCTTTAGTTATTTTTCTTACTAATGGCCACAAAGGGTTATTTTTAATGATTATTATTACTACTGCCTTTAGTTATTGGTCTTACCAATGCCCACGAAGGATCCTGCAGCCATAACTGAGAAATATATTTATTATTATTATTATTATTATTTTTATTATTATCTCAGTACCCGCTTCCTGATTGGCCGGGAGGAGAAGCAGGAAGACAATAGCAAATATTAATTCCCTATTGTCGCCACAAGTGGGTGGGCTCGGGCTGTGCAGTGCTCTGCGCCCCTTGCCCACCCTTTTTGAAGCCAATTAGAGCCTCTGGCTCTAATCATGTGCTTCTAAAAAAAAAAAACCCCCATTGGAATCCATGCATCCGGCGCCCTGCATGTAGATTAGGGGCCGGACACATGGATTAGGGGGGCGGGGTCCCTGTGCCCTGCATGAACGGCTGCCACTGCTTGCCGCACTCCTTCTTCAATTTTGAACCAGTCAGTTGTTCCATGTTCTGTTCTAACTGTTGCTTCTTGACTTGCATACAGGTTTTCCAGAAGACCCGTGAGGTGGTTTATAAGCTGACCTGTAGGTAAAAAAATAATAAAACAGAGTTTGCTAGAACTTTAAAGTGGATGTAAACCCACCACTCCCCCAGTATAAACGAATGGCGCAACCTTGCAATTGTCACCCACTTCAGCAGTAGCAGCCCCACAAATCTCTGGAATCAGTGGGTGTCTCTCTTTGCTGGAGCTCAGTGGGTGGAGTTGTGATGTCACAAGACTCCCCACCCACCTCCACACTCTCCTTCTTTGCTATTCTTGAGTTTTGAGAAACATCCAGTCAAAACTCAAGAAAGACACCACATGACTTCAGCATGCCCAATCACACTGAGGTGTAGAGCAGCCAATCCTGGGAGAGCTGGAAGAGAAAGTGTGAAGCTTCGTCTGCTCCGTGCCAGGAGATAAGGAAATGAGCTGTCACTCACACAGCGTGGGGATGAAATGCCTCCTCCTATTCTTACTGAAAAAAAATGACAGGATTGCTCAGAGGTGGATTAACTCTTTGTGGCAAAACTGGGCACAGAGATGACATGACATCCTCTACTCTACTTGGCAGAATTATTAGTTACATTTTTTTTGATGTTTACATCCACTTTAACCTCTTGCTTACTTGGCACTTAAACCCCCCTCCTGCCCAGACCAATTTTCAGCCTTGAGCCCTGTCGCATTTTGAATTACAATTGTGCAGTCGTGTGACGTTGTACCCAAACATAATTGATATAATTTTTTCCCACAAATAGAGCTTTCTTTTGGTGGTATTTGATCACCTCTGCGTCATTTCAGATCACCGCTATAAACAAAAAAAGAGCGACAATTTTGAAAAAATTAACAATTTTTTTTTTTTACATTTTGCTATAATACATATTCAAAAAAAATAAATAAATGTATTAATCAGTTTAGGCCAATATATACTATACATATTTTTGGTAAAAAATCGCAATGTTGATTGGGTTACGCAAAATTTATTGCGTCTACCAACTAGAATAGATTTATGGCGTTTTTATCATAATTTTTTTTTTTTTACTAGTAATGGCAGCAACAGATCAGACATTTTTGACACTTTTTTGGGGCCAATGACATTTATACAGCGATCAGATCTAAAAATATCCACTGATTACTGTATAAATGTCACTGGCAGGGAAGGGGTTAACACTAAAGGGGCGATCTAGGGGTTAACTGTGTTCCCTAACTATGTGGGGGCTGGCATAGACGTGCGCACATAGGGTGGAAGGTGTGCCTGGGCACACCCTAATCACCCTGTACTGTGCAGATTCCCCCCTGCTGCCTGGCTGCAGAGAAAGGGACTGAGGAATCTCTGTCCTCAGTCTCTTTCTCTGTCCCTGTTTAGACCCCTGATATTTCACCAAAGCCCCCCAGCAGGGCTTCTAAGTAAAATTGTAAAAAGAAAATAAAAATAAACTACTGACACCGATCTCTGCCCTACTGATACCGTCCTCTGCCCATCTGACATATACACACATTCATGTTTGTTTGCGCTTTGTGGTGCGCACCCTAATGCAATAGGCTGTGCATACCCCTAGGGGGGCTGGGCTGGCAGGGGCATAACAGATCTCACTGATCCCTATGCTAGGGATCAGTAGATCTCTGTTATGTCCCCTGACAGAATGGGAAACCGCCGTGTTTACATTGGCGGATCCCCGTTCTGTCTCTCTATTAGGTGATCGCGGGTCGCCGGTGGACATCGAGTCCACCCGACCCACGGGCACACTCACGCGGCGTGTGGCGCGCTGGCGGCTGCTGTGAGGGCACGCGGGGAGCACGCAAAGGGGCGGATGCCCATGGACGTCCATCCGGCAATTCAGGTCTGTCTTTCGGCTATAGCGCGGATCTGTAGTGGTTAAGGTAATAAGAATGAATGGGGATGTCCAGTTGAAAAATTTGGACCTATATTTTAAAGAGGAGTTCCATCCAGAAATAAATTTTTTTTTTGGCATCCACTCTTTTAATACTAAATAGATGTAACCTTTTGTTTCCTTCCTTTCAAACCGCCTAGTAATTCCATGTATTTTTTACTCACAATTTCGTTTCTCTCACTGCTGGACTTTTCCATGTTAGGTGAGGGCATCTGAAGCCCAGCCGTAGTCTCCTGGCATCTCTTCCTGAAAGAAGTGCATGGCAGGTAACCATCATGCACTCCTCGATTTCGGTCCGCCTTAAATCGCGTCATTTCCTGTCTGGAAATAACACGATTTTACAGTACAGGGAAGCCCACTGACTCCTGGGAAATGATGAGTCACATCTCCCAGGAGGCCAGGCAAAGCAGGAAGTGAGGAGAAGAGCCTAGGACCTAAAAGGGGCAGATTACAGAGACCACCTAGCAACAAGCGACTTAGGGTGAGTAAAAAAATGTTTTTTTTTTCCTTTAAAGGTAAGTCTATAAAGGCAAAGGATTGAATGATGTAAAAAAAAAATTCTGGGTGAAACTCCACTTTAACCACTTCAGCCACTTTTTGCGATTCGGAGCTGCGTCGCTTTAACTGACAATTGCGTGGTCGTGCGACGTTGTACCCAAACGAAACTTGCGTCCTTTTTTTCCCAGAAATAGAGCTTTCTTTTGGTGGTATTTGATCACCGCTGCGTCATTTCTGATCGCCGCTATAAACAAAAGAAGAGCGACAATTTTGCAAAAAAAAACTATTTCTTACTTTTTGCTAAAATACAAATCCAAAAAAAAAATATAAAAAAACATTTTTTTTCATCGGTTTTGGCCGATTTATATTCTTCCTCATATTTGTGATTAAAAAAAAATCGCAATCGGCGTTTATTGATTGTTTTGCGCAAAAGTGGTTGCGTTTACGGATGATGAGAATTCATTTCTGGGGTTTTTATTTTTTTTTTATTTTTTACTGGTAATGGCGGCGATCTGCGATTTTTAGCGGTACTGCGACATTGGGGCAGACATGTCGGAACATTTTGACACTTTTTTGGGACCATTGGCATTTATACAGCGATCAGTGCTATAAAAATGCACTGATTACTGTGTAAATGCCATTGGCAGTGAAGGGCTTAACCTGCAGGGGGCGCTCTAAGGGTTAACTGTGTTCCCTGGGCGTGTTCTAACTGTATGGGGGCTGCCCTAGCAGGAGAAGGGAAGTGATCACAGCTTCCATGTAGAGGAAGGCTGTGATCACAGCCCTTCGCCCTTTCACTCCGGGGGGGGCATCGCGGGTGGCCGGCGGAGATCGACTCCGCCGCACCCGCTCCCTGGCCCACCCCGGACACAGTGAGCGCGCGGGAGCGCCTCCGGCGGCGCGCGCTCACTGGACTCGATCTCGCGGCTGCCGTCGTATGACGGCGTTTTGCGTTATCGAGCCACACTGTCGCCGTCAATTGCCGACCAGCGGTCGGCAAGCGGTTAAGGTAGTAAGAATGAATGGGGATGTCCAGTCGAAAAATTCGGACCTATATTTTAAGTCTTTTTTTTTTTTCACTGGTCCCTCCATTGGGATGCTTTTACTAAATTATTATTATTTGTTAAATAAGGTAAAAACAAATTATTGCCTTATTTGCTGATTTCTGGGCCTCCGAAAAATAAATCTGAACGATGGACAACTTGATTATTTCCTTCTTTAGCGGGTCGGATGCCGAGGCTATTTGCACATTATACCCCATCGCGGCTCTAAACACCTTTTTAAAACAACACCGCGCTAATGTCCCCACGTGACGGCACGTGCCGCGTACGTTTAATAAAGCGGGTCATTGCACCGATCGGAAGAAGTGCTACTTAATCTGCGCATTCTAATCTCTTTTAATGTTTTGCATTAAGGTTGCTTTAATGGGCCGGCCACCTTCTTCTTTTTTTTTTTTTCCTGCGCCGCAATTCGAACACCGGCTCCAGCGGTAATAAAAGACTCCCTATAAATGAGTTCATTACCAGCGCCTTATATAAAACATGCTTAGATTACATATTTAACATAATATTTGCAGTAATGGTTTTATTTCTCGTCCCGGCTTTTTTTTTTTTAAAGGCCCTGCGCCGGTTTGAGATCGGTCCCGGCGGACACCTCGCTTCCCCCCCCCAACGGAGAGATTCCAGGTCTGATGATTCGCGTCCAATAAATATGAACTCTTTTTAATAATTTAGAAGATGTGAAATGAACGCTCAACAAGTCGGAGACAGGAGCGCTTTATATTAAGGGCATTAATAATTAAGGATACTTTGTCAGGGTTCCCCTCCTAGTTTGTCATTTCTTTACAAAGTCCAATTAAACGCGTGGGGCCCAATTCACTAAAGGGGCGAAATTAGTTTACATTTATTTATTTTTTTAAAAACATCAAAGAACGAGAAACAGCGTAACCAGCATAGTGTAGCATTTTTTTTTTTTTAATGGCGATGGATTAAAACGAATACACTTACAAAAATAAATAAATAAATAAATATTTTTTTTTTGCCGTGCTTTCATGTGCATTTTTTCTTTTTACATGAAAGAATGACTAATGTATTATTTATTTATTTTATTGCTCCAATGGCATCCTTTTATTTTTCCATCAGATGAAAACGACACCGCTCTCCCAACCAGAAATCAAGATCGGCTTCAGCCTGAAAGTCTCTGCCTACTGACGCATTTCGCCTCACCCACCGGGGCTTAACCACTTGCTGACAGCACACTGTAGTATTTATTTTTTTTTACTTAAAAATTGTTTTATTGAGAAAATAAATATATATAAAATAAATAAATAAATAAATAAATTTTGGTGCTTTCATGTGCATTTTTTTTTTTTTACATGAAAGAATTATTAATTTAAATATATATATATATATGTATATATATATATATATATATATATATATATATATTTATTTTTTTTTTTTTGCGCCATTGGCATCCTTTTATTTTTCCATCAGTTGAAAACGACACAGCTCTCCCGACCAGACATCATAGCATAGAAATCAAGATCAGCTTCAGTCTGCAAGTCTCCACCCACTGACGCATTTCGCCTCACCCACCGGAGCTTAACCACATGCTGACAGCACACTGTAGTATTTATTTATTTTTTTTACTTGAAATTTGTTTTATTGAGAAAAGAAATATAAACAGAAAAGCAACCCAAAGGGTTACGGAAATTGGTAAAATGCACATTGTAGTTTTACTGTTACAGTGCGGGCCAGCTGCGCAGAATCACGCATATGTACATGGTTTTGAATTACCATGAGCGCCCGTCCGCTCACCCGGCTGTGTTGAGACACATGCCAGTCACCGGTTCCTGACCAATGACTTAGGCTGCTTTTCACATATGATCATGGGCATAAGTGCCGCGATTCCTCCGTGCGATTCCAAATGGCTGCAAAACGCAGGAGAAATTCATTAAGGGCAAAATTAATTTGATTTTTTTTTTAAAACATCAATGGACGAGAAACAGCGTAACCAGCATAGTGTAGCATTTTTGTTTAATGGCGATGGATTAAAATGAATACACTTACAAAAATAAATAAATACATTTTTTTTTTTTTTGTCGTGCTTTCATGTGCATTTTTTTTTATATGAAAGAATTAATAATTTATATATTTTTTATTGCTTCAAATGGCATCCTTTTATTTTTCCATCAGATGAAAGCGACACTGCTCTCCCGACCAGAAATCAAGATCGGCTTCAGCCTGCAAGTCTCCGCCGACTGACGCATTTCGCCTCACCCACCGGGGCTTAACCACTTGCTGAGAGCACACTGTAGTATTTATTTTTTTTACTTGAAATTTGTTTTATTGAGAAAATAAATATAAACAGAAAAGCAACCCTAGGGGTTACGGAGATTGGTAAAACGCGCGCTGTAGTTTTACTGCTTCAGTGCGGGCCAGCTGCGCAGAATCACGCATATGTACATGGTTTTGAATTACCATGAGCGCCCGTCCGCCCACCCAGCTGTGCTGAGACACATGCCAGTCACCGGTTCCTGACCAATGACTTAGGCTGCTTTTCACATATGATCGCGGGCAGAATTGCCACGATTCCTCCATGCGATTCAAAATGGCTGCCAAACACGGGAGAAATTCATTAAGGGCAAAATTCATTTAATTTTTTTTTTTTAAACATCAATGTAAAAGAAACAGCGTAACCAACATAGTGTAGCGATTTTTTTTTTAATGGCGATGGATTAAAACGAATACACTTACAAAAAAAAAAATAATAATTTAATTTTTTTTTTGCCGTGCTTTCATGTGCAATTTTTTTTATATGAAAGAATTAATAATTTATATTTTTTTTTATTGCTCCATTGGCATCCTTTTATTTTTCCATCAGATGAAAGCGACACCGCTCTCCCGACCAGAAATCAAGATTGGCTTCAGCCTGCAAGTCTCTGCCCACTGACGCATTTCACCACACCCACCAGGGCACTTGCTGACTGCACACTGTATTTATTTATTTATTTATTTTTTTACTTGAAAATTGTTTTATTGAGAAACGAAATATAATCAGAAGAGCAACCCAAAGGGTTACAGGAATTGGTAACATGCACATTGCAGTTTTACTGTTACAGTGCGGGCCAGCTGCGCAGAATCAGGCATATATACAGCGGTGCTCATAAGTTTACATACCCTGGCAGAATTTTTGATTTCTTGGCCATTTTTCAGAGAATATGAATGAGAACACAAAAACGTTTCTTTCACTCATGGTTGGTGTTTGGCTGAAGCCATTTATTATCAGTCCACTGTGTTTACTCTTTTTAAATCATAATGTACAACTATACAAGGTTTTGAATTACTAGATAAGGGGGGGCACGCGCCCGTCCGCCCACCCGGCTGTGCTGAGACTGGCTCCAGCATATGCCAATCACCGGTTCCTGGCCAATGACTTAGGCTGCTTTTCACATATGATCGCAGGCAGAATCGCCACGATTCCGCCATGCGATTCCAAATGGCTGCAAAACGCGGGACCAATTCATTAAGGGCAAAATTATTTTAAATTTTTTCTTTAACTACTTAAGGACCGGAAGGATTTCCCACTGTAGGACCAGAGCACTTTTTGCGATTCGGCACGGCGTCTCTTTAGCTGACAATTGCGCGGTCGTGCGACGTTGTACCCAAACTAAATTGGCGTCCTTTTTTTCCCACAAATAGAGCTTTCTTGTGGTGGTATTTGATCCCCTCTGCGTCATTTCTGATCACCGCTATAAACAAAAAAAGAGCGACAATTTTGCAAAAAAAATAAAAAATATTTTTTACTTTTTGCTAAAATACAAATCTAAAAAAAAATATAAAAAAACAAATGTATTCATCAGTTTTGGCCGATTCATATTCTTCTACATATTTGTGGTAAAAAAGAAATCGCAATTGGCGTTTAGTGATTGGCTTGCACAAAAGTTGCCGCATCTCTAAACCACGAGAATTAATTTCTGACGTTTTTACTATTTTTTTTATTTTTTTACTAGTAATGGCGGCGATCTGCGATTTTTATCGGTACTGTGATATTGCGTCGGACATGTCGAACATTTTTGACACTTTTTTGAGACCAATGACATTTATACAGCGATCAGAAATTTAAATATCCACTCATTACTGTGTAAATGTCATTGGCAGTGAAAGGGTTAACATGCAGGGGGCGCTCTAGGGGGTAACTGTGTTCCCTAGGCGTGTTCTAATTGTGAGGGGGCAGGGCTGTCAGGGGCACCAGAGACCTAACTGATCCCAGTGACGGGAATCAGTAGATCTCTGTCATGCCGCCCGGGAACGGCCGTCTTTACATTAGCGGTTCCCCCGTTTTTCTTCTCTGCTAGGCAACCGCGGGTAACCGGCGAACATCGAGTCCGTCCGACTCGCGGTCATCTTGCTGGAGAGGGCACGAGAGCGCTCCCTCCCGCGAGCCGCGCACAAGCGAGACGCCATTTATAAACGGCGATTCGCGGGACACTGCCACTCTGCAGCAGAAAATGTATGTGAGGCGGTCTGAAATATCAATTAACGAGAAACAACGTACAGAAATAAATAAATATTTTTTTTTATGTGATTTTTTTTATTTTTTATGAAATAAGTAGTTTATATTTTTTTTGCTCCAATGGAATCCTTTTTTTTTTTCTATCAAGTTAAAGCGACACCGCTCTCCCGACCGGCCAGCCATCATAGCATAGAAATCAAGATCAGCTAAAGCCTGCAAGTCTCCGCCCCTAACACATTTTGCCCCACCCACTGGGGTGTAACAACTTGCTAAGCGCACGCTGTAGTTTTATTGCTACAGTGCGCGCCAGCTGCGCAGAATCACGCATATATACATGGTTTTGAATTACCGAGCAGGGGGCGCACGCGCGCCCGCCCACCAGGATGTGCTAAGAAGAAAGGGGTAGCCCCTGTAAGCCACAGATCCAAGATATCCTAGGGAGGTGAATAGAGTGCCAACCTCAGCCTAGATTCCAACCAGGCCACGCCCCCAATGTGTTTCACTCCGCCCCCCTCCGAGCTTAGTCATGCAGCCTGCTTCTTTGTGTGTTTTTGTGGCACGTTTTTGGAGGGGCCCCATTAACTTGAATGGGCCTCCCTCCACTCCAAAAAACTCACCAAAGATCATGTGCCAAATTTTGGCACAGAGCCAGCAGCGGTTGGCAGTGCGATTTTTTGCCGCGATTTTAGCCCGTTTTGTCACATGACAATCGCAGCAATTTCGCACCGTGTTTGGGGTTGCATTAAGAAATAATGGCATTGCAGATGCGTCCCGTGCTTTGCCGCAATTCTGGAACCGCAGACAGAATTGTGCGATTCCGCCCTTGATTCCTGTATGCTCAGGTGTGAATGGAGCCTTAAGGGTCATCCACCAGAATTGTAACAATACACCTACACAGGGCTATACACGTGCCGGCCGCAGCTGCAGTGCTTAATACCCCATACCTGTGTGGATGTAACCAGCATGTGACCTGCAGTAGACCTGCACCCTAGAAGAGTAGACTGCACCCTGGAAGTGTAGAACCTGCACCCTGGAAGAGCAGACCTGCACCCTGGAAGAGTAGACCTGCACCCTGGAAGAGTAGACCTGCACCCTGAAAGTGTAGAACCTGCACCCTGGAAGAGTAGAATTGCACCCTGGAAGAGTAGACCTGCACCCTGGAAAACCTGCACCCTGGAAGAGTAGATATGTCCTTAGTTCCCGCCTTAGCGTGTTAAGACAGACGCCAAGGTCTTAACGCCGTTTCGTGCCCTGCGTA
>BLSH010287291.1:909833-920796 GCA_018402905.1 Glandirana rugosa | reverse complement strand
AAAGGAGATTGAAGACACAGCCCTCCATCTCCTTCTCTGCAGTCTAAGCTGCACAGAATGAATGGACAGGAGTTCTGTACAAAAGCTTACCATTCATTCACAAACAGAAGCATAGTAAGCACAGTTGACTATGTTTCAGTTATGAATAGACACAGTCAGTGATTGGTATGGATCAATGACTCTGCATTCAGAAAAGGCTTCATCCAGATCTCTTTCAGCAGCTGGCAAGAGAGGGCAGAAACCTGCAGAGCTGTGGGGACGAGGGGCAGAAAAAAGCAGAGGGGGGCTGGAGAGCAGACAGGGGGGCAGCAGAGAGAAGCTGCAAAGGACGAGCTGTGGGGATGGCTGCATATAAAGGAACCAATCTCATTTTTCCCCGCTTCTCCTTCTCTCCCTCCTGCAAGCATTCAGCAGCTTCAGGAGGAAAATGGAGAGATTGGTTCCTCTATGCCGGAGTTTCTCCATCTTCTTCCAGTCAGGGCACCCTTGAAGTATTCCCCTATGAGAAAGACCCTGCACAGCAACCACCTCGCAACTGCATGCATTGCAGCATAGTGATGATGCATTTAAGGAGATAAAACAGGCAGTCAGGAGGCAACATATTGCCTCTTTACCAGCTGTCAAATGCTTCCGAAAAGTGATCTCAGCATAGATCGCTTTTCAGAGGAACTGCATTTTCTTGCTGGTTCTATGAACAAGCCGTAAACAAAACTGCTCTGATTGTACACATATAGGGGCTCAGGATTAAAAGTGCATACATACACGTGCATGTAAACACACACACAGTTGCACACTTACATACAGTATCTCACAAAAGTAAGTACACCCCTCACTTTTTTGTAACTATTTTATTCTATCTTTTCATGTGACAGCACTGAAGAAGTGACACTTTGCTACAATGTAAAGTAGTGAGTGCACAGCTTGTATAACAGTGTAAATTTGCTGTCCCCTCAAAATAACTCAACACACAGCCATTAATGTCTAAACCGCTGGCAACAAAAGTGAGTACACCCCCAAGTGAAAATGTCCAAATTGGGCCCAAAGTGTCAATATTTTGTCTTTTCCCCATTATTTTCCAGCACTGCCTTAACCCTCTTGGGCATGGAGTTCACCAGAGCTTCACAGGTTGCCATTGGAGTCCTCTTCCCCTCCTCCATGATGACATCACAGAGCTGGTGGATGTTAGAGACCTTGCGCTCCTCCACCTTCCATTTGAGGATCCCCACAGATGCTCAAAAGGGTTTAGGTCTGGAGATGCTTGGCCGATCCACCACCTTCACCCTCAGCTTCTTTAGCAAGGCAGTGGTCGTCTTGGAGGTGTCTTTGGGGTCGTTATGTTGGAATATTGCCCTGCGGCCCAGTCTCTGAAGGGAGGGGATCATGCTCTGCTTCAGTATGTCACAGTACATGTTGGCATTCATGGTTCCCTCAATGAACAGTAGCTCCCCAGTGCCGGCAGCACTCATGCAGCCCCAGACCATGACACTCCCACCACCATGCTTGACTGTAGGCAAGACACTTGTCTTTGTACTCCGCACCTGGTTTCCGCCACACACATTTGGCACCATCTGAACCAAATAAGTTTATCTTGGTCTCATTAGGTTCCAGTAATCCATGTCCTTAGTCTGCTTGTCTTCAGCAAACTGTTTGTGGGCTTTCTTGTGCATCATCTTTAGAAGAGGCTTCCTTCTGGGAGACCAATTTGATGCAGTGTGCGGCGTATGGTCTGAGCACTGACAGGCTGACCCCCCACCCATTCAACCTCTGCAGCAATGCTGGCAGCACTCATACGTCTATTTCCCAAAGACAACCTCTGGATATGACCCTGAGCACTGCACTCAACTTCTTTGGTCGACCATGGTGAGGCGCTGTTCTGAGTGGAACCTGTCCTGTTAAACCGCTGTATGGTCTTGGCCACCGTGCTGCAGCTCAGTTTCAGGGTCTTGGCAATCTTCCTACAGCCTAGGCCATCTTTATGTAGAACAACGATTCTTTTTTCAGATCCTCAGAGAGTTTTTTGCCATGAGGTGCCATGTTGAACTTCCAGTGACCAGTATGAGAGAGTGAAAGCGATAACACCAAATTTAACACACCTGCTCCCCATTCACACCTGAGACCTTGTAACACTAATGAGTCACATGACACCAGGGAGGGAAAATGGCTAATTGGACCCAATTTAGACATTTTCACTTAGGGGTGTGCTCACTTTTGCTGCCAGTGGTTTAGACATTAATGGCTGTGTGTTGAGTTATTTTGAGGGGACAGCAAATTTACACTGTTATACAAGCTGTACACTCACTACTTTACATTGTAGCAAAGTGTCATTTCTTCAGTGTTGTCACATGAAAAGATAGAATAAAATAGTTACAAAAATGTGAGGGGTGTACTTACTTTTCAGAGATACTGTATACACACATATACACAAACACACAAGCTCAGGTGCATACACACATATATACTGTATAATCACACATACATAGATAGCCTTTTAAAAAATCAGCAGTACTTTACCTCTTCCTGCCGGTTACTGCACTGTAGGGGGAGGCAGAGAGCACAGCACACACTGTGCTTTCACTTCCAGAGGGAGCTGCTCCTGCAGTACCAATTTACATTTCAGCTGTGAATCAGAAAGCTGGATTTCACCCGGCCTTACTGCCTTACCTATCCAGACATACAGGGTTGCCACCTCATCCCTTTAATCCAGGACACATATTAATTACACAGGTTCTGTGACTGATTATTAACCACTTGCCGACCGCAGTCTGACGGCGACAAAGTGGCTCAATATCGCAAACGACGACGGCTGCGGTATCCCTCACTGTGAGCGCGCGCGCGCCGCCGGCGGCACGCTTGCACACTCCCTGTGTTCAGGGGGGCCAGGGAGCGGGTAGGGCAGACTCGATCACCACCGGTGATGCCCCCCCCCGTGTAAGTAAACACAGTTCTCTGTTCTTTTAGAGGGGGAAGGGCTGTGATCACAGGCTTCCTGTATATGGGAGCCATGATCACTCCCCTCCCCCTGCCATCCCAGCCCCCATACAGTTAGAACACACTGAGGGAACACAGTTAACCCTTAGCGCGCCCCCTCCAGGTTAACCCCTTCACTGCCAATTACATTTACACAGTAATCAGTGCATTTTTATAGCACTGTATGAATGCCAATGGTCCCAAAAAAGTGTCAAAATAGTCCGCTGCAATATCGCAGTACCACTAAAAATCGCAGATCGCCGCCATTAATAGTAAAAAATAAAAAAAAAATAAAAACCCCAGAAATTAATTCTCATCATCCGTAAACGCGGCAACTTTTGCGCAAACCAATCAATAAACGCCGATTGCGATTTTTTTTTACCAAAAATATGAGGAAGAATATAAATTGCCCAAAACCGATGAAAAAAAATGTTTTTTTATATTTTTTTTTTTTGGGATTTGTATTTTAGCAAAAAGTAAGAAATTTGGGTTTTTTTTGCAAAACTGTCGCTCTTTTTTTGCTGCTAGCAGTGATCAGAAATGACGCAGAGGTGATCAAATACCACCAAAAGAAAGCTCTATTTGTGGGAAAAAAAGGATGCAAATTTTGTTTGGGTGCAACGCCGCACGACCGCGCAATTGTCAGTTAAATTGACGCAGCGCCGAATCGCAAAAAGTGCTCTGGTCCTACAGTGGGAAATCCTTGAAGTGGTTTTAATAAACATTTTGATACGTTTATTATATACTTGTATAAGTGCCTTAAGGCTACTTTCACACTGAGCGGCAGCCGCGGTCGCGGTAAAACCCTGCTAGTTTTAGCAGAGTTTTACCAGCGATAGGGCTCCGCTATGCGGGCGGGAGCACCGCGCTTTAAACCCCCCACAAGGGGTTAAAAGTGCCGGCGCTCAGCGCTACCGAGGCGGTGTGCAGCCGCTTCGGAAGCGCTTGCCATTCATTTCAATGGCAGGGGCAGTAGAAGAGTGGTATATTACCGCTCCCCTCACCGCCCCAAAGATGCTGCTTGCTGGACTTTTTCTAACGTCCCGCTAGCGCACCGCCCCAGTGTGAAAGCACTCAGGGTTTTCACATTGGGGTGGATTGGGGGGGATTTTGGAGGCGCTTTACAGACGCTATTTTTAGCTAAATAGCGTCTGTAAAATGCTTCAGTTTGAAAGTAGCCTAAAGGTCCCACCACTAGGGGTATTCCTTTGATTTGTACTCAACTGTGATGTGGCACCACCCATGACCCTCACCAATTGTTTTGTTCTTGTAAAGGGTTTACAACTAGAGTTGAGCGAACACCTGGACGTTCGGGTTCGGAGGGTCCGAACGAACTTTGGGAAAAAGTCCGGGTTCGGCACTGAACGTTATCCCGGACCCCAAAACCCATTGAAGTCAATGGGGACCCGAACTTTTAGGCACAAAAATGGCTGTAACAAAGTCCTGGCAAGTGCTAGAGGGCTGCAAAAGGAAGTAAAATGGGGGTAAGAGTAGGGCAAGTGCCCTACAAAAAAATGGGGATAGGGAAAATAAATTAAAATCAAATAAACTAGGAGATGATTTTTGAACAATAATGTGTCACTTACAGCTGCAGCTAAAACCTCTCCCTTTAGAACTAGGAGATGATTTTTGAACAATAATCTGTCCCTCTACCTAGTGCAGTCAGATCGCTCAAAGCAGCAGTATGTGAAATCTTAAATTACTCCCACAATCTGATCGTTGTGTACGATCCCACAATCTGATCGTTGTGTACGCTCCCACAATATGATCGTTGTGTACGAACGTAGTGATCGTTGTGTTATGCAGAGTTTGATCTGCAATCTGTCACTCAAAGCAGCAGTATGTGAAATCTCAAATTTCTGCTATCTGTCCCTCAGAGCAGCAGCAGTAGTAATCTCAGGATGCAGGATCAGATGTTAAAATGTCTGCAATCTGTCCCTCACAAAAACGCCGGCAGCTTCCTCTCCCTTCACTAACCCAAGAGCATGTGACATGCTGCACTGTGACTCCAGCCTCATATAGAGGCTGGGTCACATGATGCACTGGCCAATCACAGCCATGCCATTAGTAGGCATGGCTGGGATGGCTTCTATGGGCAAACCAGTGAAACGCTTGTTGACTGGCTGCCCTGCAGCTATTCAACATGCATGATAAAATACCAGAACCCGAACCCGAAAGTTTTTTGAAACGTCCGTGTTCGGGTCCGGGTTCCGGACACCCCAAAGTTCGGTACGGACCCGAACGTTACAGTCCGGGTTCCTTCAACACTATTTACAACCACTTTAATGACTTGGAGAAGATCTGCAAAGAGGAGTGGAGACAAAATCCCTCCTGAGATGTCTGCAAACCTGGTGGCCAACTACAAGAAACGTCTGACCTCTGTGATTGCCAACGAGGGTTTCTCCACCAACTACTAAGCCATGTTTTGCGAGTGTTTATTTCACTCATTAAAATGCAAATCAATTTATAACTTTTTTAAAATGCATTTTTCTGGATGTTTTTGTCGTTATTCTGTCTCTCACTGTTATAATAAACTGACCATTAAATTTATAGACCGATCGTTTCTTTGTCAGTGGGCAAACATCCAAAATCAGCAGTGGTGCAAATACTTTTTCCCCCTCACTGTATGTGCATGGGCTGGTTTGCAAGTTGGTTAATCAAAGAAACAATGCGTTACATTGTTACATCAATATTGGCAACAGTTTTGAGCCAGCAGCTCTTCGTCAGGCCAAATAGTTAGATACAAATACAAAGTATCAATGGTTTGGTAAATAACCGGAAATAGAAGGATTTCAAATCCATTAACCCTTCATAGCTTTATACACATTAATACATTTAGCCTTCAATCTATTATAATAAAATATAAACAGTACATATTGAGATAATGATAAAAACTGTGGATGAATATTCTCCCATCCAAATATATCATTACCAGGACTATTTTTGGACGGGAGAATATTCGTCCACAGTTCTATTATCATCTTTCATTTTCTTTCTAATATTTATTTCCATACATACAAAAATAGAATTAAATCATAGAAGATGTATGCAATGTGTAAATGTAAGAATGCACATGAGCACAATGCTTCCTGATACATGCGTATGAGATTCACGTTCATTATCATTTTGATAATTGCTGGCTGAAAACTGTTGCCAATTTTAAAGTAACAATGCAATGGATTTATTTCTTTGTTTAAAGAACACGTTTGTATTGCAACCTATTTTTATTTTCTTATATGGAGTCTTCCTTGTTGGAAACCCCTTATAATGGGCACAGCATGTATACAGACCCGGGAACTCAACACAGGGATGGTGGGAACCCCTCATAATGGGCACAGTAGGTGTACAGACCCAGGAACTCAGCACAGGGATGGTGGGAACCCCTCATAATGGGCACAGTAGGTGTACAGACCCAGGAACTCAGCACAGGGATGGTGGGAACCCCTCATAATGGGCACATCAGGTGTACAGACCCAGCAACCGAGCACAGGGATGGTGGGAACCCCTCATAATGGACACAGCATGTGTACAGACCCGGGAACTCAGCACAGGGATGGTGGGAACCCCTCATAATGGGCACAGCAGGTGTACAGACCCAGGGACTCAGCACAGGGATGGTGGGAACCCCTCATAATGAGCAAAGCAGGCGTACAGGCCTGGGAACTTAGCACAGGGATGGTGGGGACCCCTCATAATGGGCACAGCAGGTGTACTGACCCAGGAACTCAGCACATGGATGGTGGGAACCCCTCATAATGGGCACCGCAGGTGTACAGACCCGGGAACTCAGCACAGGGATGGTGGGAACCCCTCATAATGGGCACAGCGGGTGTACACACCTGGGAACTCAGCACAGGGAAGGTGAGAACCCCTCATAATGGGCACAGCAGGTGTACAAACCTGGGAACTGAGCACAGGGATGGTGGGAACCCCTCTTATTGGGCACAGCAGGTGTACAGACCCAGGAACTGAGCACAGGAATGGTGGGAACCCATCATAATGGGCACAGCAGGTGTACAGACCTGGGAACTTAACACAGGGATAGTGGGAACCCCTCATAATGGGCACAACAGGTGTACAGACCCAGGAACTGAGCACAGGAATGATAGGAACCCCTCATAATGGGCACAGCCGGTGTACAAACCTGGGAACTCAGCACAGGGATGATGGGAACCCCTCATATTGGGCACAACAGGTGTACAGACCCCAAACCCCACCAATAAAGCCCATAAGAGATATAAATAGATGAGGTGTCCTATCCCTCCTGTGTCTACTTAACATCACATTTGGGTTAATCTTTTAAAATTATAGTCGCACCCAATTTCCAATGACTGACTAGCAGCCGTCAGAAGGAACACAAATCTGTGCAAAGCAACACAACCATTCTGCATTCGGGGTGAACGTCTCACAGCGATTGTTCTCGTTATTTTGTTTCCTCTGCCAGGATGAAGCATGGAAGAAGCAGAAGCGCGTCGCCCGGGACTGGAAAAGGAAACGATTGCATGGCGGCTCGTACGGTAATCTGGTCCGGCGTAATGTTAATCTGTAACAAGGACACAAACACAAAGTTTGGAAACGTTACCGCCAAACCGCAGTGCTAACTTATAACTGCTCAGGGAGACAAAAAAATAACTATTAAAAAAAAAAACACAGAAAAAACCCTCATGTACCTGTCACCGAATATAATTTAAAAATGTGCCCTAAAGGAAAACACATTAATATTACATCTCATAAAAAAGAATTTAGAAAGCCTTTTTATTAGACTGCAGTCGCCGCGCCGATTTCTAGGCCTGGATCGCCATCTAGTGGCTGCATGAGAAAATGTCTCTTCTTTTCATGTTTAGCATTATCAGAAGACTATGACAGGAGCTTTTTAACCGCTTGTCGCCCATGTAACGCATATGTGCAGCGACAAAGGGGGCGGGCTTTGATGCTTGCGCGGTGTACATAAACGTTTATGGGCGACAGAGCTTTCTGTGCAATCATTGCGCGCTGCCAGCACCGTGACAAAACTGCCAAAGACAGCTCTCTGCATACTGTTCATCAGGAGCCGTCAGGACCAGCTGCCGATCCTGTAACAGCCAATCACAGTGCAATAAATCCAGCAAAAATGATGTCCCGAACGCCCCACACAATTATACCCAACAGCAGTGGCGGTCCGTCCATACAGGACGCAGGGGCACCGCCCCCCCTAATCCATGCGCCCGCACATGCAGGGCGCCGGACGCATGGATTTTAATGTTTTTATTTTTTAAGCACATGATTAGAGTCTGAGGCTCTACTTGGCTTCAAAAAAGGGTCAGCCCATCCAGCTGTGTGACAATAAAAAATTAATATTAGCTATTGTCTTCCTAAATCTCCTCCCGGCCAATCAGGAACCGGTTCTTAAGACCCGATTGGCCGAGAGACGCAGGGTGAAGCTGTCGAGGAGGAGGAGACGCAGGAAGGAGCCGAAGCTGCCCGCGACCTAGCTGGGGTAAGTGGTGCAGGGCTAGTGGGGGGACGAGGGAGCAAAGGGGGGTTTGATTGAGCGACCGACCAACCGACCTAGGGGGATGGGGGTTGGCGGCGGGATGTCTTGTTTGCCGCCCCCCCCCCAAATATACAGCACCAGCTACCGCTACCCGGCAGTCACTTGAGTAAAAGCAGCCTCAGCCCAGCTCCATCCAAGCCTTGACTGACGCGTTTCCTAACTGAGCCCCATGTTGGGGTGAAACGCGTTGAGATCTGGCTTGGATGGAGCTGGGCTGAGGCTTCTTTTACTCAAGAGACTTTCAGGCACCCTGGTGTGTGGTGCAGGGACATTTTTTTTGCTGGATTTATTGCACTGAGCCGGGATGGGTTCTCCCCAGCCAGCACCTACAATGTGAGCCCCTTAATTGGGATGAAGGAGCCTGGAGTGGCACCTCTGGTTTTCTGAAGTGAGTTCATAGCAAATCACAGAGCCCATACTTCCCACCCTCTGGGAAGGGGTTAAAGTTTAACATGTGGGCAGAACAGATGTTGCCACGGTGGTGGGGGGATGAGCAAGCGACAGGGGGGTTTGACTGAGTGACCGACCATGGGGGTGGGGGGGGCGGCCAGATGTCTTGTTTGCCGCCACCACCCCTCCAAAATATACAGCTCCAGCTGCCACTGCCCGACAGTCACTTGAGTAAAAGCAGCCTCAGCCCAGCTCCGTCCAGGCCATGCACTGACGCGTTTCCTAACTAAGCCCCGTGGGTGGAGTAAAACGCATTGAGATGTGACCTGGCTGGAGCTGGGCTGAGGCTTCTTTTACTCAAGCGACTTTCGGGCACACTGGTGTCTGGCGTTTGGGACATCTCCCCAGCCAGCACCTACAGTGTGAGCCCCTTAATTGGGATGAAGGAGCCTGGAGTAGAACCTCTGCTTTTCTGAAGTGGGTTCATAGCCAATCACAAGTGCCCATACTTCCCGCCCTCTGGGAAGGGGTTAAAGTTTATCATGTAAGCAGAACAGATGTTGCCATTTATATATGGCAATGATGTGTAATACTAAGGGGTATATTTATTTAAATATGGATGGATGAACACGTCCCTGCGCTGTTTTCTAGGCTATATTCTCTGCAATGCAAATGTGCAAAAGCAAAAAATACCGCTTTAAGATCACTAGATGGCAGTGAGGGGCATACATTTTTCTGTATGATACTTAGCGCCATCTGGTGGCCATGCCATTTACACATTTGAATTGCAGAGAGTATATAGCCTGGAAACATTATTAAAAAAAAAAAAAAAATTGGTAATATATTGCGTTTGTGTGCCCTAGAATTAACTTTAGTGTATTTTTGACTGTTGTGCTAATATAGTGTGGCATTAAATATTGGAACTACTGCTATGTTATGCTAAAGGGGCCCCGTTTTTAGAAAATATAACTTGTTTTGGGGGGTTTAGGTCATCTTCAGGCCTGAAATTATTTTTTAAATGTGCGTTCAAATAAATAATAATAATGTTCAGATTCTTGCAAAATTCCAGCTGTGACCGGTTCTTTTTTTTGAAAGTGTCACTAAACCCACATCATACAAAACTGGTGTGGTCCATGCTGTTCATTATCACTATGAGACTCCTTTTCTGTATTCTGAAAAAAAAAATAAAAAACCTGGTTGATCCTGCTGCTCTCTATCTCCCCCTTCTGGCAATGTCTCCAATACAGCTAGGGGATTGTGTTGTCAGCTCTGCACATGCTCAGTTGTCAGTGAGTTTCTATGCTGAGCATTTCCTCCCTATCACATCTGAGCAGCCCATGTGACTATAGAGTTACACATGTGGGCGTATACACAATGACAGGCCACTCCCTCCCTCCTCCTCCTCCTCCATACCCACTAACCAGCTAAACGCAATGGGGTGGGATATTACCTGTAGATTGATGGAGGCTTCACCTCTAAAACACAGGCTGGAAGGGGGTGTGACACAGCCTGTGACTGGCAGAAATCCGCCCACACTGTGTTATTGTCAAAAAAGTAATAAAGATTTGATTTTGAATATAGCAATTGCACCTCCCCCCCACAGTAGTAAAACACTGGCTAGGCACACAGTTAACCCTTTGATCGCTCCTGATGTTAACCCATTCCTGGCCAGTGTCACTAGTACAGTGACAGTGCATAGCATTATCAATGATCACTGTATTGGTGTCACTTGGTCCCGAAAAAGTGTCAAAAATGTCAGTGAGTGTCCGATTCGCCCACCGCGATATCGCAGCCCAGCTTTAAGTGGCTGATCGCCGCCATTACTAGTAAAAAACAAATAAATAAACGTCCGAAAGTTTGTAGACGCGATAATTTTTTGCGCAAACCAATCAATATACAGTGGAACCTCGGGTTACGAGCATAATCCGTTCCAGGAGAATGCTTGTAATCCGAATCACTCGTATATCAAAGCATGTTTCCCCATAGGAAACAATGGAAACTCGGTTAATTCGTTCCACAGTGACTGCTTCTCTATGCACTACTGTATGTGGCCAGAGGTCCGGGGGGGGGGGC
>BLSH010287291.1:890163-909823 GCA_018402905.1 Glandirana rugosa | reverse complement strand
GGGGGGGGGGGCGCTGGTGAGACTCGGAGACGGTCGGAAACATTCGGAAATGCTTGGAAAGTGTTTACACTTTAGTTATTTGTGAGGAATTTCCAAGTATTTCCGGCCACCTCCGAGGCTCACCAGCGCCCCCACACCTCTGGCCACATGTGGTATTGCGTGCAAAAAGGCTTAATTCGGCTCATTATACGAGATACCACTCACAAACCGAGTCATAATTTAAAAAAAAAAAAACGCTTGTTTTGTGAAATGCTCGTTAAGGGCGTTACTCGCAATCTGAGGTTTTACTGTGCGCTTATTATTTTTTTATGAACATGTGACCAGCAGCAGAGGACTAGAAGCTCCTCCTGCTTATGTTTCCCTGCAGACAGGCTGGGAGAGAGATGGGTCGTGTGACCAGCAGCAGAGGACTAGAAGCTCCTCCTGTTTATGTTTCCCTGCAGACAGGCTGGGAGAGAGCTGGGTCATGTGACCAGCAGCAGAGGACTAGAAGCTGCTCCTGCTTATGTTTCCCTGCAGACAGGCTGGGAGAGAGCTGGGTCATGTGATCAGCAGCAGAGGACTAGAAGCTCCTCCTGCTTATGTTTCCCTGCAGACAGGCTGGGAGAGAGCTGGGTCATGTGACCAGCAGCAGAGGACTAGAAGCTCCTCCTGCTTATGTTTTCCTGCAGACAGGTTTGAAGAGAGCTGGGTCATGTGACCAGCAGCAGATAATTAGAAGCTCCTCCTGCTTATGTTTCCCTGCAGACAGGCTGGGAGAGAGCTGGGTCGTGTGACCAGCAGCTGAGGACTACAAGCTCCTCCTGCTTATGTTTCCCTGCAGACAGGCTGGGAGAGAGCTGGGTTATGTGACCAGCAGCAGATAACTTGAAGCTCCTCCTGCTTATGTTTACCTGCAGTCAGGCTGGGAGAGAGCTGGGTTGAGTGACCAGCAGCAGAGGACTAGAAGCTCCTCCTGCTTATGTTTCCCTGCAGACAGACTGGGAGCAATCTGGGCCGTGTGACCAGCAGCAGAGGACTAGAAGCTCCTCCTGCTTATGTTTCCCTGCAGACGGGCTGGGAGAGAGCTGGGTCATGTGACCAGCAGCAGAGGACTAAAAGCTCCTCCAGCTTATGTTTCCCTGCAGACAGGCTGGGAGAGAGCTGGGTCATGTGACCAGCAGCAGAGGACTAGAAGCTCCTCCTGCTTATGTTTCCCTGCAGAAAGACTGGGAGAGAGATGGGCCGTGTGACCAGCAGCAGAGGACTAGAAGCTCCTCCTGCTTATGTTTCCCTGCAGACAGGCTGGGAGAGAGCTGGGTCATGTGATCAGCAGCAGAGGACTAGAAGCTTCTCTTGCTTATATTTCCCTGCAGACAGGCTGGGAGAGAGCTGGGTCATGTGATCAGCAGCAGAGGACTAGAAGCTCCTCCTGCTTATGTTTCCCTGCAGACAGGCTGGGAGAGAGCTGGGTCATGTGACCAGCAGCAGATAAATAGAAGCTCCTCCTGCTTATGTTTCCCTGCAGACAGGCTGGGAGGGAGCTGGGTCATGTGACCAGCAGCAGAGAACTAGAAGCTCCTCCTGCTTATGTTTTCCTGCAGACAGCCTGGGAGAGAGCTGGGTCATGTGAGCAGCAGCAGATAATTAGAAGCTCCTCCTGCTTATGTTTCCCTGCAGACAGTCTGGGAGAGAGCTGGGTCGTGTGACCAGCAGCAGAGGACTAGAAGCTCCTCCTGCTTATGTTTACCTGCAGACTGGCTGGGAGAGAGTTGGGTCGTGTGACCAACAGCAGAGGACTAGAAGCTCCTCCTGCTTATGTTTCCCTGCAGAAAGGCTGGGAGAGAGCTGGGTCATGTGACCAACAGCAGAGGACTAGAAGCTCCTCCTGCTTATGTTTCCCTGCAGAAAGGCTGGGAGAGAGCTGGGTCATGTGACCAGCAGCAGATAACTAGAAGCTCCTCCTGCTTATGTTTCCCTGCAGAAAGACTGGGAGAGAGTTGGGTCGTGTGACCAGCAGCAGAGGACTAGAAGCTCCTCCTGCTTACGTTTCCCAGCAGACAGGCTGGGAGAGAGCTGGGTCATGTGACCAGCAGCAGAGGACTAGAAGCTCCTCCTGCTTATGTTTCCCTGCAGGCAGGCTGGGAGAGAGCTGGGTCATGTGACCAGCAGCAGATAACTAGAAGCTCCTCCTTCTTATGTTTCCCTGCAGACAGGCTGGGAGAGGGCTGGGTCATTTGACCAGCAGCAGAGGACTAGAAGCTCCTCCTGCTTATGTTTTCCTGCAGACAGGCTGGGAGAGAGCTGGGTCATGTGACCAGCAGCAGATAATTAGAAGCTCCTCCTGCTTATGTTTCCCTGCAGACAGGCTGGGAAAGAGCTGGGTCGTGTGACCAGCAGCTGAGGACTAGAAGCTCCTGCTGCTTATGTTTCCCTGCAGACGGGCTGGGAGAGAGCTGGGTCGTGTGACCAGTAGCAGAGGACTAGAAGCTCCTCCTGATTATGTTTCCCTGCAGACAGGCTGGGAGAGAGCTGGGTCGTGTGACCAGCAGCAGAGGACTAGAAGCTCCTCCTGCTTATGTTTCCCTGCAGACAGGCTAAGAGAGAGCTGGGTCATGCGACCAGCAGCAGAGGACTAGAAGCTCCTCCTGCTTATGTTTTCCTGCAGACGGGCTGGGAGAGAGCTGGGTCGTGTGACCAGTAGCAGAGGACTAAAAGCTCTTCCTGCTTATGTTTCCCTGCAGACAGGTTGGGAGAGAGCTGGGTCGAGTGACCAGCAGCAGAGGACTAGAAGCTCCACCTGCTTATGTTTCCCTGCGCACAGGCTGGGAGAGAGCTGGGTCGTGTGACCAGCAGCAGAGGACTAGAAGCTCCTCCTGCTTATGTTTCCCTGCAGACGGGCTGGGAGAGAGCTGGGTCATGTGACCAGCAGCAGAGGACTAGAAGCTCCTCTTGCTTATGTTTCCCTGCAGATGGGCTGGGAGAGAGCTGGGTCATGTGATCAGCAGCAGAGGACTAGAAGCTCCTTCTTCTTATGTTTCCCTGCAGGTGGCCTGGAGAGAGCTGGGTCCTGTGACCGGCAGCAGAGGACTAGAAGCTCCTCCTGCTTATGTTTCCCTGCAGACAGGCTGGGAGAGAGCTGGGTCATGTGATCAGCAGCAGATAACTAGAAGCTCCTCCTGCTTATGTTTCCCTGCAGACAGGCTGGGAGAGAGCTGGGTCATGTGACCAGCAGCAAATAACTAGAAGCTCCTCCTGCTTAGGTTTCCCTGCAGACAAGCTGGGAGAGAGCTGGGTCGTGTGACCAGCAGCAGAGGACTAGAAGCTCCTTCTGCTTAGGTTTCCCTGCAGACGGGCTGGGAGAGAGCTGGATCATGTGACCAGCAGCAGAGGACTAGAAGTTCCTCCTGCTTATGTTTCCCTGCAGACAGGCTGGGAGAGAGCTGGGTCATGTGACCAGCAGCAGAGGACTAGAAGCTCCTCCTGCTTATGTTTCCCTGCAGAAAGGCTGGGAGAGAGCTGGGTCATGTGACCAGCAGCAGAGGACTAGAAGCTCCTCCTGCTTATGTTTCTCTGCAGACAGGCTGGGAGAGAGCTGGGTCATGTGATCAGCAGCAGAGGACTAGAAGCTCCTCCTGCTTATATTTCCCTGCAGACAGGCTGGGAGAGAGCTGGGTCATGTGACCAGCAGCAGAGGACTAGAAGCTCCTCCTGCTTATGTTTTCCTGCAGACAGGCTGGGAGAGAGCTGGGTCATGTGAGTAGCAGCAGATAATTAGAAGCTCCTCCTGCTTATGTTTCCCTGCAGAAAGGCTGGGATAGAGATGGGTCATGTGACCAGCAGCAGAGGACTAGAAGCTCCTCCTGCTTATTTTTCCCTGCAGACAGGCTGGGAGAGAGCTGGGTCATGTGACCAACAGCAGAGGACTAGAAGCTCCTCCTGCTTATGTTTCCCTGCAGACAGGCTGGGAGAGAGCTGGGTCATGTGATCAGCAGCAGAGGACTAGAAGCTTCTCCTGCTTATATTTCCCAGCAGACAGGCTGGGAGAGAGCTGGGTCATGTGATCAGCAGCAGAGGACTAGAAGCTCCTCCTGCTTATGTTTCCCTGCAGAAAGGCTGGGAGAGAGCTGGGTCATGTGACCAGCAGCAGAGAACTAGAAGCTCCTCCTGCTTATGTTTTCCTGCAGACAGGCTGGGAGAGAGCTGGGTCATGTGAGCAGCAGCAGATAATTAGAAGCTCCTCCTGCTTATGTTTCCGTGCAGACAGTCTGGGAGAGAGCTGGGTCGTGTGACCAGCAGCAGAGGACTAGAAGCTCCTCCTGCTTATGTTTACCTGCAGACTGGCTGGGAGAGAGCTGGTTCGTGTGACCAACAGCAGAGGACTAGAAGCTCCTCCTGCTTATGTTTCCCTGCAGAAAGGCTGGGAGAGAGCTGGGTCATGTGACCAACAGCAGAGGACTAGAAGCTCCTCCTGCTTATGTTTCCCTGCAGAAAGGCTGGGAGAGAGCTGGGTCATGTGACCAGCAGCAGATAACTAGAAGTTCCTCCTGCTTAGGTTTCCCTGCAGACAAGCTGGGAGAGAGCTGGGTCATGTGACTAGCAGCAGAGGACTAAAAGCACCTCCTGCTTATGTTTTCCTGCAGACAGGCTGGGAGAGAGCTCGGTCATGTGACCAGCAACAGATAACTAGAAGCTCCTCCTGCTTATGTTTCCCTGCAGACGGGCTGGGAGAGAGCTGGGTCATGTGACCAGCAGCAGAGGACTAGAAGCTCCCCCTGCTTATGTTTCCCTGCAGACAGGCTGGGAGAGAGCTGTGTCATGTGACAGCTGGATATCCATTAGGAAAAAAGATACTTAGATCTTTGTCTTTTATTAAGATAATTACAGATTGATCAATCAACCATATATAGAAATAGAAGGGAGAATGGAAATTACAATAGACGTGTGCAGAGCGAAAAAAATTGTTTCATTTCTTTTTCATTTTGCTATTTACATTTGTTTAGTTAGATTTGCTTCATTGATTTAACTAATTTTCGGAATTCATTTCGTTTATTCGTTTTTGAATCGATCCGAAAAGTTTTCGAGTCAATTTTGAATAGTTTTCGAATTAAAAAAATTTTGGAATTCGAATCGGTATCAAATTCGAATCATTTTCAAATTCGAATCATTTTAGAATTTGAACAGTTTTTCGAATTCAAATAGTTTTCCAATTTCCAAGGAGAATGGGGTGGAGTGGAAAGTGGAGGAATAGAATGGAAAAAGATAGAATACAATAGAGGGGAATATAACAGAAAATGAAAGAATACAATGTGGTGGAGGGGAACAGAGCTGTTGTATTCTATTCTTTTGTTTTCTGTTATATTCTTTTCTAGTCTATTGTTTTTTTTATGTTCTATTCCTTTGTTTTCTATTCTATTTTGTTCTCTTTGGAAATTTGAAGACTATTCAAATTCGAGACCTTTTCGAATTCGAATTTGAAAACTTTTTGAATTCAAAATGTATTCCAAAATGATTTGAATTCGAATTTCATCCAGTTTTTTTTTTTTCGTTATTTCGGATTCGTTTAAATTCGGTACTGTTGTAATTTGGAAATTCGGATACATCCGAAATTCCGAAAAAGGAAAATTTGGCCGAATTTTAATTCGGAAAAAAGCGAACTGCAGATGTCTAAATTACACAGTGGGTGTTTAGTATGACTCGAAGGTATGGTTGTTATACATCCATTATCATAGTGGCAGCCGAGGAGGTATGTGTGATATTATTATCATGCAGCTGAACTTGAAGGCCTTGTGTTCACACTTGCTCGGAATTTTAAACCGATGCTGAAGGTGTTTTATCTTCATGCATATGATATAATATACAGAGAAGGTGATGGGCTTCCGGCGATGGAATTTACAGCAGCAGATCATCGGTGTAATACGCCTGCGGGGGGGGGGGTGAGTGTCATGTGGTTCGTTCTTCTGCCTGGCATGTTAATTCAAGGTGCCCAAAACTTGGAAGAATCCAGAACATCATAAAGCCAGCGTATGTTTCTAGTTTCTGAGATGTGCCGGTCTTCTTTATAAAGATGATGACGCATAGTAACAACTTACACCAATGTGCAATATACAGTATGTTGGAAGGTGCAACTATGTTTATATATATACTGTATATACACTATATTGTCAAAAGTATTGGGACGCCTGCCTTTACACGCACATGAACTTTAATGGCATCCCAGTCTTAGTCTGTAGGATTCAATATTGAGTTGGCCCACCCTTTGCAGCTATAACAGCTTCACCTCTTCTGGGAAGGCCGTCCACAAGGTTTAGGAGTGTCTATGGGAATGTTTGACCATTCTTCCAGAAGAGCATTTGTGAGGCCAGGCAGTGATGTTGGATGAGAAGGCCTGGCTCACAGTCTCCGCTCCCAAAGGTGTTCTATCAGGTTGAGGTCAGGACTCTGTGCAGGCCAGTCAAGTTCCTCCACCCCAAACTCGCTCATCCATGTCTTTATGGACCTTACTTTGTGCACTGGTCCAAATCATTTGGTGGAGGGGGGATTATGGCGTGGGGTTGTTTTTCAGGGGTTGGGCTTGGCCCCCTTAGTTCCAGTGAAGGGAATGCTTAAGGCAGGGTTTCTCAACCAGGTTTCTGTGGAACCCTAGGGTTCCTCCAGAGGTTGCTAGGGGTTCCTTGAGCAATGGTCAATTTCTACCTCTCAGATAAATTGCCAATGACATCATTGATCTTTTTAGCTATCTGTAAGGGGGAATTCTTCCCAATGACCACAAGTGTAAGGAGCATTCTTCCCATTGACCATCACACCAATGTATCATGAGTTGTAGATTTTTAATTTTTAGCAGGGGTTCCCCGAGACGGGAGATTATTTCAAGGGTTCCTCTGTGTTGAAAAGGATGAGAAAGGCTGTCTTAAGGCGTCAGCATACCAAGACATTTTGGACAATTTCATGCTCCCAACTTTGTGGGAAGAGTTTGGGGATGGCCCCTTCCTGCTCCAACAAGACTGCGCACCTGAGCACAAAGCAAGGTCCATAAAGACATGGATGAGCGAGTTTGGGGTGGAGGAACTTGACTGGCCTGCACAGAGTCCTGATCAGATCTCAACCGGATAAAACACCTTTGTGATGAATTTGAGCAGAGACTACAAGCCAGGCCTTCTCATCCAACATCAGTGCCTGACCTTACAAATGTTATTTTATCAGTGTTCTATAGGGTTGAGGTCAGGACTCTGTGCAGGCCAGTCAAGTTCCACCACCCCAAACTCGCTCATCCGTGTCTTTATGGAGCTTGTTTTGTGCACTTAGCTCAACTAATGGAAGACCCAGGAGCTTTACTTCATTAAAGGGGCAATATTTTTACTGGCCAACTATTCCTTCCCCTCAGAGCTCATTAGCAGTCCCAGTCATTCTTCATCCCAATACATTACAGACATAGAAGGGGGGAATTCATAAAGGGTGTTGTGGACAGCCTTTGGAATTACATTGGGGCGCAGCACCAAAAGTGTCAGTGCTTGCCCCCAATTCATGTACTTGTCAGAGACAGAGAGACCCTATTGTTCATTTGTGTTATAAACCTGGCCATTTGCCCTTTCTGTCAGCATAGAGTCGCAGAGTTCAGGATACATTCAGGGTATAGCTCTGTGCCGTGACGATGTGACTCCCATGTTCAAGACTGGCATCATCACGGCCAGGCCACCCAATCAGCCCAAGAGTTACAACCCAGAAGAAAGACCAGAAGAAGATGGTAGCACCCATGACCAACAGGAGCACTGACTGAGCAAGGCTGGAGGAGATCACTAGCCAGGTAAGTCTGCCATATATATGAATGTATGTCTGCCATATATATGGATATACTATCCATACTAGCACATAGCGGCAAACGTTTCTAGGACCAAACTGCAAACAATTGGTCATCGCAGCAATCCCATGGCACATACTTGCCAACAGTCATGGATTTCCCGGGACATTCCCGAGATTTAGACCTTTGTCCCAGTCTTACAGATTCCTAGAAAATGTCCAGAGAAATCTGCATTTTCCCGATTCCCCTCTGCTGCTGCTGCTATAGGTCCGTGGCTGGCGCTGGTACTCCATCGCCATTTTTACAGAAGACTAGCATCCTGAGGAAGAATCAAGAGGCAGAGCCCGGGTGGCAACGAAAGCGACTGCTAATAGAAATGGAGCTGCTTTCTATTGGCAGCCACTTTTATTGCCACCCTGGCTCCACCTCTTGGTTCTTCCCTTTGGCCTCCAATGCTCTGCTGGTCTTCTGTAAATGGCGCAGAGACCAAATCAGGCAGTCAGTTCCGTTGCTACCTGGGGGGGCGGCCCGCACCCGGGTGAAGAGGGGTAACTGGGGACAGCTGATATAAGGTGGGGCTCCGCTGGGGGCACCTGATGTAAGGAGTGACTCCTCTGGGGACACCTGATGTAAGGAGGGACTCCACTGGGGGCACCTGATGTAATGAGGGACTCCACTGGGGACATCTGATGTAAGGACTGGTACTCCACTGGGGACACCTTGTGTAAGAAGGGACTCCACTGGGGACACCTGATGTATGAAGGAACTCCGCTGGGGGCACCTGATGTAAGGAGGCACTCCGCTGGGGACACCTGATGTAAGAAGGGACTTCACTGGGGGCACCTGATGTAAGGAGGGACTCCACTGGGGGCACTTGATGTAAGAAGGGAATCCACTGGGAGCACCTGATGTAAGGAGGGACTCCGCTGGGAACACCTGATGTAAGAAGGGACTCCACTGGGGACACCTGATGTAAGGAGGGACTCCGCTGGGGGCCCCTGATGTAAGGAGGGACTCCACTGGGGGCACCTGATGTAAGAAGGGACTCCACTGGGGACACCTGATGTAAGAAGGGACTCCGCTGGGGGCACCTGATGTAAGCAGGGACTCCGCTGGGGACACCTGATGTAAGCAGGGACTCCGCTGGGGACACCTGATGTAAGCAGGGACTCCGCTGGGGAGAGCTGGTGTAAGGAGGCACTCCGCTGGGGACAGCTGGTGTAAAGAGGGACTCCGCTGGGGGCACCTGATGTAAGCAGGGACTCCGCTGGGGACAGCTGGTGTAAGGAGGGACTCCGTGGGGACACCTGATGTAAGAAGGGACTCCGCTGGGGGGCACCTGATGTAAGAAGGGATTCCGCTGGGGACACCTGATGTAAGGAGGGACTCCGCTGGGGACACCTGATGTAAGAAGGGACTCTGCTGGGGACACCTGATGTAAGAAGGCACTCTGCTGGGGACACCTGATGTAAGAAGGGACTCTGCTAGGGGCACCTGATGTAAGAAGGTACTCTGCTGGAGATAGCAGAAGTAAGGAAGCCCTCGGCTGGGGACACTTGATGTAAGGAGGGACTCTGCTGGGGACACCTGATGTAGGGAGGGACTCCGCTGGGGCACCTGATGTAAGGAGGGACTCTGCTGGGGGCAGCTGATGGAAGGAGGGACTCCGCTGGGGGCACCTGATGTAAGGAGGGACTCCGCTGGGGGCACCTGATGTAGGGAGGGACTCCGCTGGGGCACCTGATGTAAGGAGGGACTCTGCTGGGGGCAGCTGATGGAAGGAGGGACTCCACTGGGGGCAGCTGATGGAAGGAGGGACTCCACTGGGGACACCTGACGGCACCTGGTGGCAGGCGACGTGGCAAGTGACACGCTCAGGGCTCCCACTGGTTCTGCATTATGGTGAGTTGCACTATTTCATTTTATATTACAATGTAATAATAGAAATAATGCGCTTCAATCATCCTGACACCATAACAACCATGGTGCCAGGATGATTGAACCGCCAACACCAGGTGTTTGGAGTATCTTTATCTGCTGATTGTTAAACTTTCTGCAATACACAGATTGTATTGTGGTGAAGGATCTGGGCCTGCTGTCCCTCCATCTCTCCTTCCTTCTCTTCTATCTCCTTCCCTCCCCATCTCTTTCTTTCTTCCTTCCTCCATCCCTCATTCATCTCAGACTCGAAGCCACACACGCTTTGAGCCACACCTGCTATTTAGTTTAACCACTTGCCTACTGGGCACTTAAACCCCCCTTCCTGCCCAGGCCAATTTTCAGCTTTCAGCGCTGTCACACTATGAATGACAATTGCGCGGTCGTGCTACACTGTACCCAAATTACATTTTTATCTTTTTTTTCCCCATAAATAGAGCTTTCTTTTGGTGGTATTCAATCACTGCTGGGTTTTTAATTTTTTGCTAAAAAAAAAAAAAAAACGAAAAAAGGCAGAAAATGTTGAAAACAAAACAGTTTCATAGTTTGCTATAAGTTTTTGAAAACAGGTAATTTTTCTCTGTCATTGATGTGCGCTGAGGAGGCTGCACTGATGGGCACTGATAGGCTGCACTGATGGGCGCTGATAAGGCGGCACTAATGGGCACTGATAGGTGGCACTGATGTGCATTGATGGGCACTGAGAGTTGGCACTAATGGGTTGCACTGATGGGTGGCATTAATGGTTGGCACTGATGGGTGGCACTGATAGGCGACACTGATAGGTGGCACTGATACGCACTGATGAGGCGGCACTGAGAGGTGGCACTGATGGGCAGCACTGAAGTGCACTGATAGGCGGCACTGATGGGCACTGAGAGGTGGCACTGAGAGGTGGCACTGATGGGCAGCACTGAAGTGCACTGATAGGCGGCACTGATAGGCGTCACTGATAGGCGACACTGATAGGTAGCACTGATGAGGCAGCACCGATGGGCACTGGTAGGCGACACTGATAGGCAGCACTGATCGGTGGCACTGATGATGAGACACTGATGGGCATTGATTGGCAGCACTGGTGAGCATTGATAGGTGGCACTGCTGGACAAAGGTAGTTGGCACTGTGGGCACTGGTAGGTGGCTCTGGTGGGCACAGACAAGGTATCCGTGGCTTTCTGTGTGAGGGACCGATGTCCTTCTGACAGAAGCCGGTGATCGGCTTTTCTTTTCCCTCATGCTGTCAGCGCGAGGGAAAAAAAAAAAGATCACTGATCTTCTGTTTACATCACGTGATTGGCTGACAGCGGATCACGTGGTAAGGGGCCAGGACCGGCCCCTGAGCCTGAACTGTGCGCGCTCCTGCAGCTCCACACAAACAGCGCATGCTTGGGAGGACGGCCTCCCGGCAATGTAGGTCCGCGCTGCAGTCGTCATTCGGCTATAACGTGGACGCAAGGTGGTTAAGCCACTCCCATTTTTCACATTTCCCTCAGCTATGACACACCCACAAATGAATGCCCTGTTTCCTAATTATAACAAAACCCCCGCCCACTGACAAAAAAGTGTCCCTATACATTTTTTGACAATGTTGGCAGCTATGCATGGTACTGCTTACTGTGCTGATCCCTCCCCTCCCCCTTATACAGGGGAGGGCTGGCAGCCTGGAGGGCAAGTCCAGTAAAGTGGCCCATTGAACCACCGAATCATCTCACCGTCCATGCCCACCTTGTTTTATAATAGATATTGATGTTATGAAGCAAGGCAACAAAGGAGGTGCAGTCTGATCAGTGCCCATCCAATGCAGAGAGAGGAGAGCCACCGGATTACAAAGAGCGGGGATCTCCTGCTTACCTGGCGCGGATGCTGTGATACGAAGTCCCGCCTCCTGGACCGGCACCTATAATAGGCATCATCCATGGTAGGGCCGGCCCTGGGGCGACCCCCTCTGCTTGTAGTTAGTTGGCGCAGTGCCCCTGGCCCCTACTTCCTCCACAATATGGAAATATTGTCAGTGGGCAACGGCCGCTGCCATTTCAAATGTAAGTTGGGGTGGCCTGGGGGGCAACTGCCACCCTACCCGCTGGCCCTGCCCTTATACCAGGAGAGTGATCAATACTTATGAATGGGCACCAAAGGAACAGATCAGTGGCTGAAGATCCATTCATTCTGTTTCTGTGACACAGGAATCAATTTTATTAACCCTTTCATGCAGGGCTGCTGATAGAAATCGCGGGGCCCCATACAGACTATTTGACGGGGCCCCCCCAAGAAAGTATTAAAGATTTATTTCACTAAAAATACAATAAAACTGTTAGCAGACACAAATACAACATAACTCACAGAATCCCTGCTACATCTAAAAGATAAAACTGAGTTAATAAATGAAAGGGAAGAAAAATATCCAGGCTCCGGGATCCGAGGGATGGAGAGAGAGAAAAAAAAGTTAAGCTCCATGCACACTGGGATTAAAAAAAAACTCCAATTCACCTGGCAGAAAAAAATCGCTCATAAAGAACATTTTTTGTACAAAGTTTAGACGAGTTTAGGAGAACCAGAAGGGTTTTTCTTTCTGTCTCTTAGACGTTGAGCTTACAATATCCCTGTAATCGCCCTAATGTGTATGGACACCTAGGATAACATTGAGCTGCTTCTACAGGCAAAACACTAAACTCCTGTAGAAGCAACGATTTTTTTTTTTTTTTTAAGCCGGCGTGCATGGAGCCTAAGTTAGAGATAGAAAACTCCAGTGCTGAGAAGAGGGGGGGGGGGGGGCCCACAGGGAGGGGAATTAGTGAGGGACGGCTGTCTCTTTCTTAGCAAATAAAAGCTTGTAGCAAGGGAGAGGGAAGGAGAGCAACTTTCATCTGCTGGAGGAAATGAGACACAATTGTCATCTGTCATTCATCCCCCAGTGTGGGCCCCCCTGTGTGCTCCGAGCCCCCCACACGGGGGCTGGCTGTACCCCCCTATCAGTGGCCCTGCTTTCATGTCCCCCTCCTCTCCTACACATATTGATTCCATGTGACCTGTACATTAACCCTTTAATCTCCCTTTACCCTGCACAACTTCTATGACCTATACATTAACCCATTCACTTCCTCCTTCCTATGAACTGTACATTAACCCCTTCACTTCCTCCTTCCTATGGCCTGTACATTAACCCTTCACTTCCTCCTTCCTATGACATGTACTTAACCCCTTCACTTCCTCCTGCCTATGACCAGCACATTAACCTGTTCACACCCTCCATCCCATGGCCTGTACATTAACCCCCTCACTTCATTATTCCTATTACCTGTATTTTAACCCCTTCACTTCCTCCTTCCCATGGCTTGTACATTAACCCCTTCACTTCCTCCTTCCTATGGCCTGTACATTAACCCCTTCACTTTCTCCTTCCTATGACCTGTACATTAACCCTTCACGTCCTCCTTCCTATGGCCTGTATATTAACCCCTTCACGTCCTCCTTCCTATGACCTGTACATTAATCCCTTCACTTCCTCCTTCCTATGACCTGTACATTAACCCTTCACGTCCACCTTCCTATGGCCTGTACATTAACCCCTTCACTTCCGGATCTCAGTACATCCTCCCCTGTACCCGGTACCGGCCAATACAATCGCTTCTCCTCTCGGCCAATCGCGCTCCCCCTGCTTCCTGATTGGCCGAGAGGAGAAGCAGGAAGACAATAGCAAATACTAATTTGCTATTGTATCACAAGTTGGTGGGCTTGGGGCGCAGTGCTCTGCTCCCTGAGACCACCGTTTTTTGAAGCCAATTAGAGCCTCAGGCTTTAATCATGTGCTTCAAAAAAAAAATCCATGCGTCCGGTGCCCTGCATGTAGATTAGGGGGCCGGGCGCATGGATTTAAGGGGGAGGTCGCCCCTGCGCCCCTAATGAAGCAGCTGCCACTTTTTGGGATATAATAAAGTTTAGTGAAAAAAGTGTAAAAAATAAAGTTACACCCAAACAGTTAACCCCCCCCCAAAAAAAAAATTTGAAGCCACATACGATTGTAATTGTAATCACATACATCGGGGGGGCGCCTGGCCGATTGCAGGGAATCAAGATACAGTGAAAGTAGTTGGGTTCATCCAACCGTAGCTGGGAGCAGGATGGAGATAAAGGTGAAGAACGCGTTGCATCTTTATGAGTGATATTGGTGTACCGTGTCGCGGCGTTTCGTCATCTGAAGATCGCCGTCGCTGTTTACTTTCTCCCAGCAGCGAACTGCCACATTTAAAATGTATTCAAATATAAGCAACTCTGGGACCCTAGGTACACAACGCGTGAGCCGCGTACACGGGATCCGAGTGTACCTGCGAGGCTCGTAATCCGCGCTTCATCCAACAGCCACAACATTAACATAAATTAGCGCTGTTTTATGGTAAATTGGCTCGTTAGCAAGGCCGCGAGAGCAAAGCGCCGGGGCCCCTCTTGTCATGGAGACGTTTAACAATCTGCCGCAGGGGAGGGATGTTTCAAAAAGTTTGAGGCCATTAATATGTAAAATTCTATGTATGTTCTGCAATGCGTTCCCAGCGTGCACCGCGCAGGGTTACGGCCGCGTTACGGCAATTCTGATGACGGTTTAGCGTAACGATTTCATTGTGATGCTTTGGTTTCCAAATGTGGAATCTGGTATCATCCCAACCCAGGAATGGGAGGGAAACAATGGACGCTGTGGACTTTTTCTGGTGTTTACTTCCTTACTGGGCACTTAAACCCCCCTCCTGCCCGGACCAATTTTCAGTTTTCAGCGCTGTCGCTCTTTGAATGACAATTGCGCGGTCGTGCAACGTTGTACCCAAACAAAATTTGCGTCCTTTTTTCCCACAAATAAAGCTTTCTTTTGGTGGTATTTGATCCCCTCTGCATCATTTCTGATCACCGCTATAAACAGAAAAAGAGCGACAATTTTGAAAAAAAAATAATATTTTTTACTTTTTGCTATAATAAATATCCAAAAATAAAAAAACAAATGTATTCATAGGTTTTGGCCGATTTATATTCTTCTACATATTTTTGGTAAAAAAAATCGCAATCAGCGTTTATTGATTAGGTTGCGCAAAAGTTATAGTGCCTAAAAACTATGGACATTGATTTATGGCGTTTTTATTATTTTATTTTTTTTACTGGTAATGGCGGCGATCTGTGATCGGTACTGCGATATCGGGGCGGACATGTCGGACGTTTTTGACACTTTTTTGGGACCAATGACATTTATACAGCGATCAGAAATTTAAATGTCCACTGATTACTGTATAAATGTCATTGGCAGTGAAGGGGTTAACCTGCAGGGGGCAGTGAAGGGGTTAACTATGTTCCCTAGGCGTGTTCTAACTGTGGGGGGGCGGGGTTGACAGGGGCATAACAGATCTAACTGATCCCAGTGACAGGGATCAGTAGATCTGGCATGCCCCCCCTCACAGAACGGGGAACCGCCGTGTTTACTTCAGCGGTTCCCCCTCTCTGTAAGGAGGACATCGGGTCCGCCCGACCCATGGGCACGATCCCGCAGCGTGCGGCGGCACGTGCACGCGCCGCTTGCGCCCGCGGGAGTGCGCCCAGCACAAGCCAAATGGGAGGACGTCTATAGACGTCCTCCCGGCATTTTAGGGCCACGCTGTAGCCGTCATTCGGCTATGGCGCGGATGCGAGGAGGTTAAGGACAACAAGCTAAAATCTCTAACAAATTTGATTAACATGCGTTGGATTAAGATTCAGATGTCCCTTATTGTTAAATGAATACAATATAAAATCCCTATTTCATATCAAGGGCTCCCCAAGGACATCCTAATGCCACGTGTGGTATATAGAGAACTTAACCACCTGCCGACCAGCCACTCTCATGCCAAATCTCCGTAGCTGTACGGCGGCTCGCGCACCCGCGCGCCCCTACTGGGCACTGCGGGAGCGTTCCTGCGGGTGTCCACCAGCGACCCGCGATTGCGGTATACAGAGGCGGAACGGGGATCTGTCTATGTAAACAAGGCAGATACCCGTTCTGCCAGATGACCTGGCAGAGATCTTCTGTTCCCAGTGATCGGGAACAGCGATCTGTGTCGTGTCCCTGCCAGCCCATCCCCTATATACTTAGAAAACACCCAGGGAACACAGTTAACCCCTTGATCGCCCCCTAGTGTTAACCCCTTCACTGCCAGTGTCATTTATACAGTGATCGCTGCATTCGTATAGCAACTGATCAACGTAATAATGTCACTGGTCCCCAAAAAGTGTAATTTGGGGGTCATATTTGTCCGCCGCAATGTCGCAGTCCCGCTAAAAATTTCAGATCGCATTTTTAAAAAATGAAATAAAAGTCCCTAAATCTTTCCCATAGTTTGTGGACGTGATAACTTTTGCGCAAACTAATCAATATGCGCGTATTGTGATTTTTTTACCAAAAATATGTAGAAGAATCTATATCGGCCTAAACTGATGAGTGAATTCATTTTTTTATATTTTTTTTGGATATGTATTATAATAATGTTATTTTTTTTCGAAATTGTCGCTCTTTTTTTTGTTTATAGCGCAAAAAATTAAAAACGCAGTGGTGATCAAATACCAGCAAAAGAAAGCTTTGTTTGTGGGAAAAAAAGGACGTCAATTTAGTTTGGGCACAACGTCGCACGACCGCGCAATTGTGAGTTAAAGCGACGCAAAAAATGGCCTGGTCAGGAAGGGGGTAAATCCTTCAGGGGGTGAAGTGGTTAAGCATTACCTATCAAGATCTTGTGATCTACATTTAATCTGGAACTTAAAAGTTTTATGTAAATAATAACAAACAAATTGCCAGACTTCCTCTATAATGTGTGGTTCCAACATTGTCAGCGCCCCCTAGTGGCCCCAATGCATTTTTTCCCAAGAAATACCTCAATCAGGAAAAATATATATTGTGGCCACTAGATGTCGCTGTCAAAAAATTGCCACACTTCCCTTCCTCTATTACAGTGTTTCTCAAACGTTTTATGTCTTGCTGCGCACCAAAAATATCTAAATATTTGCACCCCTGAAAAAATGTAGCAATTTTTGTGGTGAAGAATTTACTTATTTTTACATATAAATATTTCATTTTAATGTGAAGGATGAGACTGCTTTCAAGAGCAAATCAGATTGAAGCGAAGCTCCAAAGTAGATAAGTGGAACAAATGGCTTTTTATTTTTAATTAGAGCGATCAAGTTCTCCTGAGATCCCGCACAAATCTTGCGTTACAAAAGGAACCAATGAATGACAGACAGAGATTGCATTTTAATATAGGTTAATTTTTTTTTAACGTTTGCTACATTAATTTACCATTTCATTTTTCGATATGTTCAAGGTTTCAAAATGCTAGCAATTTAAAATATTTTTCAAAACTCCCACGGCACGCCTGCAAATCTCACGCGGTACACAGTTTGAGGATCACTGCTCTATTATGTTTGGCTCCTAACTCGTCAGTGCCACCTAGTGGCCATAATACATTTTGGTATTTCTGGGGAAAATACGCATTATGGCCACTAGGAGGCACTGACAAAATAGGAACTAGACTTGCTAGCTACTTGCAGAACACAATACAGTGGAACCTTGGATTGCGAGTAACGTGGTTAACAAGCGCTTCGCAATATGAGCTGTTTTTTTTTTAAAAATCCTGACGAGTGCTGTCTCACAAAATTAACAGGATTCAAGCCTCTGTGCATGCAATACCGTATGTGGCCAGAGGTGCAGGGGCACTGGTGAGGCTTGGAGATGCTCAGAAGCACTCGGAAATACAGAAAGTGTCAACAGTTCCCAGGGCCGGCTCTACCACTAGGCGGAGTAGGCAGCCGCCTAGGGTGCACTGCCGCCTGGGGCGCCTGGCCACTGCTGATCTGTCACTGGCTGCTCTGCGTTGATTCATGTAAAAACTGATTCTGTGTGACTGAGATAATGCAATGGTATTATCACATGCCATTTGCAAATGTATACAGAAATAGCGACTGATCTGCCAAATCCCCCCTCCCATCCGCCCCCACCCCCCCGTAAGGCTGTATTTGATGGGCACAGGTGAGGCTGTATTGATTGGCAGTGGCGAAGCTGTATTTGATGGGCACAGGTGAGTCTGTATAGATTGGCAGTGGTGAAGCTGTATTTGATGGGCACAGGTGAGCCTGTATGGATTGGCATTGGTGAAGCTGTATTTGATGGGCACAGGTGAGTCTGTATGGATTGGCACTGGTGAAGCTGTATTTGATGGGCACAGGTGAGGCTGTATTGATTAGCAGTGGCGAAGCTGTATTTGATGGGCACAGGTGAGTCTGTATTGATTGCCACTGGTTAAGCTGTATTTGATGGGCACAGGTGAGTCTGTATAGATTGGCACTGGTGAAGCTGTATTTGATGGGCACAGGTGAGGCTGTATAGATTGGCAGTGGTGAAGCTGTATTTGATGGGCACAGGTGAGTCTGTATGGATTGGCACTGGTGAAGCTGTATTTGATGGGCACAGGTGAGTCTGTATGGATTGGCACTGGTGAAGCTGTATTTGATGGGCACAGGTGAGGCTGTATTGATTGGCACTGGTTAAGCTGTATTTGATGGGCACAGGTGAGTCTGTATAGATTGGCACTGGTGAAGCTGTATTTGATGGGCACAGGTGAGGCTGTATTGATTGGCGCTGGTGAGGCTGTATTTGATGGGCACAGGTGAGGCTGTATTGATTGGCACTGGTGAGGCTGTATTTGATGGGCACAGGTGAGTCTGTATTGATTGGCACTGGTAAAGCTGTACTTGATGGGCACAGGTGAGTCTGTATTAATTGGCACTGGTGAAGCTGTATTTGATGGGCACAGGTGAGGTTGTATTGATTGGCACTGGTGAGGCTGTATTTGATGGGCACAGGTGAGGCTGCGTTTGATTGGTGCTGATCAGGCTGCATTTGATTGATCCTGATCAGGCTGGCCAAGGAAAAGGGGGTGGAGTCAGGGGTGGATCCAAGGGGGGGGGCGGCAAAATTAGGTTTCGCCTAGGGTGTCAAAAATCCTTGCACCAGCCCTGACAGTTCCCCAGCGTTTCCGAATGTTTCCGAGTGTCTGCGAGCCTCACCAGCGCCCCCCTGCACCTCTGGCCACATACATTACTGCATAGACCAGCAGTCACTGTGAAACAAATCATCTGAGTTGCTTTGATATGCGAGTGCTTTGGATTACAAGCATTCTCCTGGAATGGATTATGCTCGTAATCCGAGGTTCCACTGTAGGTGTATATTTACATGCTGCTGTTTGCTAGTGGTTTATCAGGGTGAAGCCATCAGCCATAACCCAAGTACCGTTTTCTTCTCATGAAACCGGTCCGAGTAGGTCATGAGCCGCCGGGTCAGTTTCCTAAGCTGCGGGAGGGGACATATCCTTCACCCCACCGCTCGCCGGTGCTTCTCGGGCTTACCGTTACCGCCAATTTGCCAGAGAAACGATCCAATGGTGCAGCCGTCTGCTCCCATTGGCTTTGGAGGACCGGATCGATGTCATGACGTTCCAGACTGGAAGGATAAATAAAAAAAATGAAAGCGAAAGACCTAAACTGTGCAGATTTTAGTCATATTCGCAAAGTCTTATAAATAGACCTCTTTCTGTGCAAGGTTGATAATTAAGGCCATACTATATATAAATATAGAGTTAAACCTCAGATTATGAGCATAATTCGTTCCAGAAGCATGCTTGTAATCCAAAGCATTCGTATATCAAAGTGAGTTTCCCCATAGGAAACAATGGAAACTCAGATGATTCGTTCCACAACCACTGCTTGTCTATGCAGTACTGCATGTGGCCAGAGGTGCGGGGGTGCTGGTGTATGCAGTACTGTATGTGGCCAGAGGTGCGGGGACGCTGGTGTATGCAGTACTGTATGTGGCCAGAGGTGCGGGGACGCTGGTGTATGCAGTACTGTATGTGGCGGAGACCGGTGTATGTCATGACGTATGTGGTC